>CM054950.1:1326042-1571324 GCA_029168755.2 Tillandsia fasciculata
ATATATATATATATATATATATATTACATATATATATATATATATATATATATATATATATATATATATATATATATATATATATATATATATATATATATATTCCTATTTCGAAGTTAAAAAGTTTTTCTTAGTTAGTTAGTGAGGTAAATTAATTTTTTTATTTTTTCACACATTTTTACACTATTTTAACCATTGAAATTTTTAGAGGAACACATTTGAAAAGATAAAATTAATATTTAATTTATATTTTGTTAAAAAATAAGCAGTAAGTTAATAGTAACAAATTAAAAGAATATATATATGAACAACTTAAGACTTTTTAAAGAAATAAATATAAAAAATTAAATTTTATAGAAATATTTCTGCTATTTGATATTTTTACAGGAGGCTATATGAAATTAATCCTAAATAAAATTGAATATCTAAACAAAAAAGGTTATGAATATTTGAAATTTTTAGTATTATATATTTACATTTATATTAGTATGTAAGGACTTAGGAGACAATAATATATACACCGTGAAAGAACAAAATAGTTTTTTTTTTTTTTATGTTTTTCAATTATTTTATTATGAGTTTTATATTAAAATTGTATTAATATTTGTTTAAATTTTAGATTTTATTCAATAAAATATAGATACATAAAAATTTAAACATAAGTGCAAAACGTTAGTTTTATTGTAGCATCTTCTTTGTTTAATCCTTATTCTCTAATCTTCTCAAAATTATTCTAATATTTTTTAAAAAATTTTAAATTTAATTTTTTTAAAAATTTTTTTGGCTCATCAATAGTAAAATAGATTAATTTTTTTTAAAAATTTATTATGCATCATAGTACCTTAAAGTAGAGCCGGCAATTTAGTTCGTTCGCGAGCCAGTTTGTGTTCAGCTCGAAATGAGCTCAACACATATTACTTATTTAATAGACGAGCTAAAGTTTTCATATCGAATCTTAACAAGCCGAACGCTGGTGGGAGTTAACATGCTTGTATTTAGCTCGATATAGTTCAAATGCGTGTGTATGTATGAATGTATATTATTTGAATTTTAAATCAATCCAAATATAAAATGACTTATATTTTATAAATTTTAATTATTAGATTAGAAATATAGATTTCTAATTTTCTTTCAACTTTTTATGTAGCTTCATAACGTAATAGTCTAGCAGACAATCTAACTTATTATTTGCGAGCTATCTCTCGTTCGAACTCATTAATAAAACAAGTCGAACACGAGTTAAATTTTTTAACTTAATATTTTAACACTGATACTTAGCTCGTTTAATAAATAATATGATTGGTTCAATGGAAACAATTGAAAATAAGTCCGATTCAATAAAAATAATTAAAAATGATCCCATAATAACTGATTCAATGAAAATGATTGTGAAGATTCCATAATGACTAATTCAATGAAAATAACTAAGAAGAAACTAGTTCAATAAATTAATTGAGAAGGAGACCGGTTTAATAAAAACAATTGTGAAGGGTCCAACAACGTATAACTTAAGTTGGAATCACTATGTGGACATCCATATCATATAAATTTGTGGAGGATTTCTCATGTACCAATAAATGTCCACATTCATATTTAGAGAGTTAAAAAAAATATATTAATTTTATACAATTTTTTATAAATATATTAAATAATAAATATATTTCCATAAAATTTAATTTTTTACACTTATTTTTTAAAAAAATTTAAAATATTCATATGTCCCTACAGTCAATACTCATTAGAAAAAATATAGTTAATCATATTGGTTAGTTAGTTAGATAAATTTATCTTTTTATCCTTTTACATATTTTTATACTATTCTAATCACTGAAATTTTTGAAAGAATATATTTGAAAGAATAAAATTAATATTTTATTTATATTCGGTTAAAAACAAAATTTATATTTTGTGAATTTTAATGATTAAATTAGAAATCTAGATTTCTAATTTTCTTTCAACTTTCCATATATAGTTCATCTAATAGTCTAGCTGACAATCTAACTTACTATTCGCGAGCAATCTCTCGTTGGAACTCATTAATAAAATATGCCAGACAAAATTAAAATTTTCAACTTAATATTTTAACGAGTCTCAATTCATTTAATAAACGAACGAATGCGTACCGGTCCGAGCTTGCTCGGCTCGTTGGTAGCCCTACCTTAAAAGCCAAGCCAAGAAAGCACATAAAACTTGGAAACTATACACAAATTAGTCCATTAATTCTTCAATATTCATTTACAAAGCACATGCTACAAATTAAACATAAGAGCATTTTTTGCATTTATAGTTAAAAAGTGTAAGCACCATTACACTATGTTCAGCTCAATATGAATATTTACATAAAAAAACTAACTACAAAAGATGAAAGCAGAAGCATTAATAAACAGCTGAATATATAGTGAGTAGTATATCAAGCATTGTTCCCAGTTAAATAAAAACTGTAGACAACAGTTGTTTGTGAGGAGATTTCCATAATATCTTTGTGGATACCGTTTATGATCGACGCAACAGTAAATGTGTAATCCTATATATATGCTTCTTTAGTTTCATATGATTTGATTGTTTTGTTGTTAATCCTGTGAAGGTTTTTGAAATCTATGGAACAATTTCATCAAATTTGTCTAATCAAACTGAATTAATTATACTTGTGCCTTTTTTATATCGGTTTTGCTCAAAAATGGTGTTTGCAATTCTATCAATGTAGAAAAAAGTCATCTTTGTATTTGTAACGATCCGACTCGTTAACAATAATAACTCGTTGGGTCCTAACTACAATCCAAAATGTAAAATTTTAATTTCATCCAATGTGAAATTATTAGAACTGTTACACTAACAATTATTGTGCCAAGTGAGTTAGAAAAGAGTCCAATGAGGAGCAATATGGTAAACGCACACTAACATGGTGCTTTAATTTTTTTTTTTCTTTTTTTGGTTTTTAATTTTATGCAATGCGGAGATATTTAAATAGATGTGGATGCATGCTGCCATCTTTTTTTTTTTTTTTTTTCTTTTTGGTTTTCCTTACTAAAGAACTAGTAGTACTAGACTTTCACATTAGAGAGCCCAACAAACCTAATGAATCAGAAATATTGTTATTGAATAAATTTATAATCTTCAGATATTCCAACAATTTGGCAGCTCACCAAATATATCTTTGGCAGCTCACCAACAATCCGACATGTCAACAATTTGGCATCTCTAGATAGGAGTATAACGCGGGCAACGTGGACCACATTATCTGGATCAGAACGGGCTAGGAGCCGGCCGGGCCCGGCTTAAAATTCGGACCGAGCTGTGCTGAGTGAGATCGTCCAGGCCTTCGGACCAAAAGGCACGGGTCAAGCTCCGGGCCGATCACTTAATTTTTTATATTTTATTTTTTAAAATATATAAAATTTAAAAATATGAAAAATCAAAATGTTTCAATTTAAACTCATATTTTGATAAAAATTAATTAAAATTTATATTAATAATTATAAAATAATAAAAAAATATTTAATTTTTTTAAAAAAATTTTCTTATTTTTTTGAGAGAGGAATTTGGGAGGTGTTTTGGTCCATTGGTCCAAAGCCCACTCTGCCCAATATCTGAGGAGCTGCTCCCTCGGCCGGCACGGCCTAGGTTTATTTCGGGCCGTGCTGTGCTGGTCAGATGGGCCCAATGGTAGCGGCCTAGCACGACCCAAGGTCGAGCCCATTTGACATCCCAAACTGAATAAAAATAAGAAAGAATGCTGCTAGGTTTGCAACAGACCTTGGATAAACTGAATCATTTTTGCCAAAACCCATTCATAAGTGCCTCATGTGTAAGAAATTCCATCTATAAAGTGCTGGATCGATCTCAACCGTCGGATGTTTCCTTCTTCGGACGGTTGAGATCGATCCTGTCTCAGAGAACACTTCCACTTTAGTTTGACCTATGATTATATGTTTTAATACATTTTATTTGAATGCGAGTAGGATTTGAATCCATAATCTGTAGAATTCTTTCTTATCATATTACAAATTTAGGGAAGAATTAATCAGGATTTAATTAAGCATGGATGCTACTCCCAGTAAATTAAAGTAGGGGCTTTATTATTCAGCTCCTGCATTTGAAACCACAATGTTTGTTTGATTTGCTGGAGTTGTAATTAATTAAAGTGTTGTAGGTGGACTTGTAGAGTTTTATCTTAGCAATAATATTGTCTCATCATGATCATGATAATCTCATCATAATACTCCATCTAAAACAATAAGACTTATTTTTGTAGTTTTCTGTAACATAACGATTTTTTATTGGATGTGGCTGGTCAAAATTGCTTTTCATTACTTTATTTTATAATAGAATTCCAAGCTAAAGTATGGTTTCAAACTGAAAAAAAAAAAAAAAACTAAACTAAACTAATTAAGGCAATTTGGTTCAGTTTATTTGGTTTTCAATGAAAATAGTTATTTTTTTTTTTTTTAATCCTTTTGTGCAATACGTACGATAATCATTGATTGGATTTGGCCTTTACTATGTGAAATAGTGTGAAGCATCTCCTTTGATCAAATTGCTTTTCATTATTTTATTTGGTAATTAATGAATTTCCAAGCCAATGTATGATTTCAAATTCCAAAAAAAAAAAAACGAAACTAAATAAGATAATTTGGGTCAATTTTTATTTAGTTTTCCATGAAAATAGTTACAATTATTTTATACTTTTGTGTAACATTGCGATCTTCTATTGAATGTCGTTATTACTATATGGAATAATATATTTTTTTAGTTTCTGCAAAAAATGACTCTCCAAGCATCTCATCTGATCAAATTATTTTTCATAAATTTACTTGGTAATATCAACCAATCTAAGCGCAAATGGCAAAGAGTTTGGTTGTTAATATTCGAGATCCGAACTTGAAATCTAATTGCTTCATATTTTCAGCTAAATTTATTTTACAAATAAACGAAGCGGATAGTATACTATCTTTTTCTTAAAAAAAAAAATTTACTTGGCAATAAAAACTTGGCAATGGAATTCCAAGTTAAAGTATGATAAAAAACTGAAAACAAAGAAAGAATCAAACTATAAAAGATAATTTGGCAAAAGGGTTGATATCCGAGATTCTGAGTTCGAAGCCTAGTTGCTTCACATTTTCCGCTAAGTTTATTTCAAAATAAACGAAGCGGATAGTATGCTACATTTCTCTCAAAAAAAAAAAAAAAAAAAAGGACAATTGGGTCAGTTTTTATTTGTCTTTCGATGAAAATAGTTACAATTATTTTTGTAATTTTGTGTAACATGATGTTTTTTTATTGAATATCGTTATTATTATATAGAATAATACGAGGGAGAAAATCTTTTAGTTTCTGCAGAAAATGACCTCAAAGCATCTCCTCTAGTTAAATTGCTTTTCATTACTGGAATTTCAAGCCAAAGTATGGTTTCAAACTGAAAACAAAAAAAGAACCAAACAAAATAAGGTAATTTGGTTCGGTTTATTTGATTTTCAATTTAATTTAGTTGCCAAAATAATTAAAATATGATTTTCGTTTTCGGTTCATCTTTGACTCTTCTTCTTGACCGAACCACTCACAAAACCAAATAGTGTATCACTCACACTTTTTATCCTCATCATATATTTAAAACAATGTTTTGACCAAACCACTCTCAAAACCAAATACTATTGATAACACCGGTCATTAATTTTATTAGGTTTTTGACTGTAACGACCCGGCCCACTAGCAATTAGAACTTGTTGGGCCCAAACCACAGCCCAAAATGCTTAAGCCCAGTTATTATTACTAGTGTCCATGTCTCATATAAACCCAATCACAATTCCATCCACATCCGATGTGGGACTGTTGGGGGCGTCACAGACTCCCCCCGTTTTAGGCCTGACGTCCTCGTCAGCCCAAACACACACACACAGCAGCCCAAGATCACCAGGCGATGTGAGACTCGTCTCGCTAGCCTTGTCATCTAGACCCAGGCTCAGCCGAGACTCGCCGCACACTTCCGGCTGGTTATTGGCTCTGATACCAAATGTAACGACCCGGCCCACTAGCAATTATAACTCGTTGGGCCCAAACCACAGCCCAAAATGCTTAAGCCCAGTTATTATTACTAGTGTCCATGTCTCATATAAACCCAATCACAATTCCATCCACATCCGATGTGGGACTATTGGGGGCGTCACATTGACCCTCGAATGAAAGGATGAGCGGTTGAAATAATAGTGGGACCCTAGAGTTAATAGGTGATTAGAAAAATAATATGATCTAACGAGTGAAAATGATCAAAGGAGTTGAACTAACGGCAAAAAACACGATAGCACATAGTGTTTGGTCTCTCTCTCTCTCTCTCTCTCTCTCTCTCTCTCTCCTCTTCTATATATATATATATATATATATATATATATCTATATCTATATATATAGAGAGAGAGAGAGAGATGAGAGAGAGAGAGAGAGAGAGAGAGAGAGAGAGAGAGAGAGAGAGAGAGTTGGGCTAAACTACTATCGATAGCAAACGTACTTCGTTGTTTCTGATTTGTTTTCGATGATCGGCATATTTGAATATAATCTATAACTATCTAAAAATTAAATTTTTTGAGACCCCAATAGTGCAACATTGGAAAATGGAGTTGTGATTGAGTATATAAGAGACCATGGACAATAGTAATAATAACTGGGCTCAAGCATTTTGGGTTGTGGCTTGGGCCCAATGAGTAATTATTGCCAATGGATCGGATCGTTATATTTGGTATCAGAGCTAATCACCAGCCGAAAGTGTATAACGAGTCTCGGCTGAGCCTGGGTCTAGATGACATGACTAGCGAGATAAGTCTCACATCGGCTGGTGATCTTGGGCTGTGTGTGTGATTGGGTTGACGAGATCGTCAGGCTTAAACGGGGGGACTCTGTGACACCCCAATAGTCCCACATCGGATAGGAATGGAGTTGTGATTGGATATATAAGAGACCATGAACACTAGTAATAATAACTAAGCTTATATTTTGGGCTGTGTTTTGGACCTAACGAGTTATTATTGCTAATGAGCCGTGTCGCTCATCTATCGTAGGGTAGGGTGAATTTTACTGGTCATTTCGAATTGACCAATAAAGAAGACCCCATCGAAGAATGGGTGGAGTCCCCATCCGAGGATGGGTGGAGTGTACATCGTATTTGCTTGTTCTAGGGGGTTAATTACATTATTGTTCGCCCATCTATCCTAGAATAGGGTGAATTTTACTAGTCACTTCGAAGTGACGAATAAAAAAGTCCCCATCCGAGGATGGATGGAGTGCACATCGTATCCCTTTCGAGAATGGATGGAGTGCATGGAGTCCCCATCCGAGGATGGGTGGAGTGTACATCGTATTTGCTTGTTCTAGAGGGTTAATTACAATATTGTTCGCCCATCTATTCTAGGATAGGGTGAATTTTACTAGTCACCTCGAAGTGACCAATAAAAAAGTCTCCATCCGAGGATGGATGGAGTGCACATCATATCCCATCCGAGGACCCCATCCGAGGATGGATGGAGTGCACATTATATCCCATCCGAGGATGGATGAAGTGCACATCGTATTTTGCTTGTTCTTGAGGGTTAATTACACTATTGTTCCATTGATCCTCAGTGTTTACCTCATTTGTCATTTAAATCCCTAACAATTTTTTTTTTTTTTGTTGGAAATCAGGTCCTCATCTTTATTATTTATAAAGTAGTTAGCGTCAAAACAATTACTAAATTTGACAAAATTCGCTACATGGTTAGGTTAGTTAGTATTTGCTAAATGGCAAATATTGTTTGGTGATAAACAGATAAAGTATCAATTTTTATTAGAGTTAATGATTTTTTTAACAGCAGAGAATTAATTGAAATAAATGATGAAGGTTAGGTATTTGATAGCAAAAATTAAAGAGTCATAGACAAAAGCAAAAAATTAAGTAAAAGTTGGGGACCAATGATGCAATTAGCCTAATTCTAAAGAAGAGTAAACGCAATTTCATTTTTTTTTTTTTTTTTCGAGAACAAATTGTACTACAATCCCCCATAAGAGTTAAAATAATAACAAGCAGCCAAAAGTATATATATAAATAAAAGGAATATTTTAGTAACAACAAGTTTGTGAGAAAACACTTAAAAATTCATTTCCACTAACATGCAGTAGAATACATATATTAGTATTTACACAAAATTATTCAACTTTTACTATATATAATCTTAGTGCATCTCACTTGCGAGCAAAATACTTAAAGTACATCTTATCAATCATGTAGAAGTAAGTATTTTTCCAATCAGATTTGAAGAGCAGGACACCATAAACACCCCAAAACCCCACAACAAATCCCAATACTATACCAAGATAAAATTCTATATTCTCCAAGCCACCACTGTGTTTCTTCTCGGGAGCATATGTTGGTTCATTTCCAGAGCAATTCATCAAAATCGGGAAACCACAAAGATAGGATTGCCAGCATATATAGTTGGATCAACTAGTGTCTGCATTTGATCTCCAGAGGGAATCCTTCCCGAGAGGTTATTGTATGATAAATTTAAGATTTCCAAAGATGTTATGGTCGCTATACTTTGCGGGATGGTTCCATTTAATTCATTCATGGAAAGATCGAGAGACTCCAAAGACTGTAAGTTTCCTATCATATTCGGAATCCTTCCCGTTAAGTGATTTCTGGATAAGTTCAAATTTTTCACCTGGAATAGATCGACTATTTCTTCAGGAATCGCACCGTGAAGGTTGTTACCTGAGAGATCTATGCTCTTCTCAAAACCGAGGTTTTTGGAATATTGAAGATTCAACCCTTTTGTTGCAATATATAATCCTTGACTCGTATAATTTTGATACACTATCGGGAATAATGGACTTGCTTGGCTTAGTGGTGTTGAAATATAAATTTCAAGATAATAAAGTGTACCAGTCATGTATTTAGGTAACTTGGTTGAAGCCATCGTAGAGAAATTACCAAAAGATTGGGGTATGTATCCTGATAAATTATTCCAAGAAAGATCTAAGATTTGAAGATTCTCGAGTTGTCCGAGCTCTACAGGAATGTTGCCGACAAACATATTGGACGTCAACCGAAGAATTGCAAGCTCTGTTAACTTTCCTATCCACGTAGGGATCTCACCTGATAACTTATTTTGCCCGAGATCAAGTAATACTAATGGGCAATACTGTAGAGAAGAAGGAAGTTCTCCATATATACTGTTATTGTTTAAGTGCAACAACCAAAGATTACTAAGAGAGCCCAATGAATGAGGAAGTTGTCCTGATATCTTGTTATTGGATAAGTTTATAAGAATCAAACTCTTTGATGCACCATTCCAGCAATTTGGCAGCTCACCAAATAAGTTGTTGTTCGACATGTCAAGAATGTACAAAGATTGCAAGTTGCATATAGATGATGGAATGTTACCGCTGATGGAGTTGTTTGAGAGAAGAACGGTGTACAAATTAGTCTTGAAGAATGACCGTGGAAGTGATCCAAAAAACATATTGCTTGAGAAATCAAGTGACATCAAAAAATCAGGCAAAATTGGTAAGAATCCTTGTAAACAGTTAGAACCTAAATTTAACTTCACTAATGATGTCATATTTTCCAAAGAAGATGGCAGCATGCCACTAATTTGGTTATTGGAAAGGTCTAAGATCACGAGAGATGAAGACATGTCCCAAAACCAATCAGGAATAGTTTCTGCGATCCCAGTGTCCGACAAATCTAAGATTTCAATTTCTTGTTGCAATTGGAGCCATCTCGGAAATCGTGGACCCAATCGACATGAGCTCAAAACTAAATCTTGCAGTTGAAAAGGAGGCACCCAATTATCCTCCACCTTCAACTCAAGAGATGTACGACCCAACCATAGTACCTTTAATCTTGTGAAGTTCATAAGATGAGTTTCAAGTATAACCCCAGCAAACGAGTTTCCATAAAGATAAAGATAAGTTAGATTAGATAGTTTACGTATCCCTGTGGGTATCGAACCATTGAGGAAGTTATTGCTGACATCAAAATATATAAGACTCGTCATATGTTCAAGCCAGCCAGACAAATTTCCCTTTATATTTGTGTTCTGTAAATCTAATATTTGCCAATTATTAGAAGGGACGCAAGAGAGTACTGACATAAATCCATTTATATCTCTATCAATATTGGCTCCTGACAAACTTAAAGTGTCCAATTTGCAAAGATTATTGATTGAATTTGCTATCGGGCCCTCCAAGTTGTTGTATCCTAGTATCAAGGAAGTAAGAAGAGTAAAGTTGTTTAGTTCGACAGGAATAGGGCCGGAGATATTATTGCAGCAGAGATTGAGATATGTCAAACTAGTGAAGTTCAAAAGCCATCTGGGCCAGGGGGAGTTGAAGGAGTTGAATTGGAGATCAAGTTTGCTCAAACTTGTTAAGTTGAATTCAGAAATGGGGTCAGGATTGCCCGGAAGACGGCACGCCTCTAAGTGGAGCACTTGCAATGAAGACAACATGTTTACTGCTTGTAACCAATCATTCGCATTCGGTAGTTCTGCAAAGCTCAAGTCAAGGTACTTCAATGAAGATAGACCTTTGATCCACAAAAGCTTGCCAAGAGATGTGGCTCCATAGACAGGAGAGTAATAACTAGCACCAAGGTCAAGATAACGAAGAGTTGACAAGTTTCCGAGTTCTGGAGGTATCCCACTAGTAAAACCAGCACCAGAGAGGTTAAGATATCTTAACTTCTTATATGAAGCAATGAAATTAGGGAAACTGGTATTAAAGTCATTCATACTGAGATCTAAGTGTTTCAAGTGGCTTAAAGAAAGCAATGACGAATTGACCTCACCGTGCAGACACATGAGGTACCAGCCTAAAAGAGTACCAATGGGGTTTCTGAGGTTGAGCTTCTCGACTCTGCCGGTCTTATTGTTGCACCGAACTCCCCTCCATCTACAGCAATCGAAGCCTTCCCAAGAAGACAATCGATCCATACGATCCACGACGCCGGATTTGAACGCGAGAAGTGCCTCGCGCTCTACACTGAAGCATCCATGCGTCTCCGAGATTTGGTTTCCCAAAAGCCAGCCCATGAATAATATTACCAAAAGCTGCATGCTTGTAGTTTTAAACCTCGACATGCTTCAAGCACCAGAAGCTTTCTATTAGAAGGTATGTATATAAAATTACTAGCTCAAGCTATGTATATATATAGTAGCTAGCTATAGTGGTCAAATTTTGAATGGAATCTTGGGGCTAATTAATTTGGTCCAATTTGGCCGTATTTGTAGGATGTAGCTTTCTGGATGAAGTATTGTATAAGTAGAACTTTTAGAAGAAATATTATATTAAAATTTCGTTAGTTCCTATTAATTTATAGTAGAATTAGAATTACCAAATTACAATTTATATATATATATATGCCGCTGGCCTCAAAATTTTGTTTCTGATTTTCACTGCCACAGAACCGCAAGATTTTTTCTCTTATCGGAAGTTCAATTAATTAAATGACTGCTGCTGAAAATAAAAGTTGTAGAACTGAAAATATTCTACTTGCTTATTTGATTTGCACCATGCCATTTTTTTTAATGGAAACTCAAGTTAAATAATTAATTTAACCTAGTGGAAATTTAATTCTCTATTTATTAATATAAGGCATCATCGATCAAAATATATTATAGCTAGGGCTGGCATTCTTGCTTCATGTTCGCAAGCTAACTAACTCGTGTTTGGCTTGAAATGAGATCGATCGCACGTTTAATAAACGAGCCAAACGTGAGTTGAATTTTTCAACTTGAAATCTTAATGAGTTGAACACGAGTTTGGATCAACTCACTCGTGTTTGACTTGAAATAGCTCAAATGTGTGTGTAAACCTAGAATACTATACTATTAATAGCACAAGTTTTTTGCCGTTAGATTTATCATTTTGATCATTTCCGCCACTTAGATTATACTAATATCCTAACCACCCACAAAACTCTAGAGATCCACTATCACTCTAACCGTACATTTTTTCATCCAATGGCTAAAAACTTAATAGTTCCAATGGCTTAGTACCATTAGTAACACAGTATTATAGTATTATAGTATTATATATATATATATATATATATATATATATATATATATATATATATATATATATATATATATTCCGGCTACTATACTATCGATAGCACCAAGCATTTGGTGCTATCAAGTTTTCTATCCTTAAATCAATTTCTTTAATCAATTCTGCCCGTTAGATTTTATTATTTTTCCAACCACCCATTAAATCCAAGCGGCCCACTATCATCTAAACCACACATCTTTTAATCTAAGGATTAAAAACTTAATAGCACAAATGACTTGGGGCTATTAATAGCATTCCAGCCTAGCTCATATAGAATCCGACTATTATACTATCGATAGCACCAAATGCAAAGAGACCTATATTTTGTAAATTTTAAAATTAGATTAATTTTTTAATTTTCTTTCAACCTACTCAGTAATTGAGCTAACAATTTAATTTGCTATTCACGAGTCTGCCCGGTTCGACTCATTAATAAACAAGTCAAAAATACGCTGAATTTTTCAGTGCGATATTTTAATAAACCAGCTCATATTTGACTCTTTTACTGCCCTAATTATAGCTACAAGCAAATGAATTCTCGCCAGCACTGGGTCAATTGAAGGTATAGAATTGTGTATTTATGCTTGATAGAAGCAAGCTAAGACATATTTTTTAGTTACAGCTAGTACAGTAGAATGCGACTAGGTAGTACGGTGGTTGTTATACTTTGTATGAGAGCACCAAAGTCGAGTATAAAATAATGTTAGTGATATCTAAGGCTGATAAAAGAGGCATCTTAATAAGACCTGTTTAATGAAACCTTTTTAGTATATATATATATATATATATGCAACAGTCTAAATTATCGATTCAAAATATTTAAGTTTGATTATTATTATTATAATGCTTGACCTTTTATATTTTTAAATTAAAATTTATCTTTCATTCGATATGGGACACATATGAATCAGAATTACACCAAAGGTCCAAACAATGTGAGATCTATTGATATTCGGCTTTAATAACAATTATAATGATCCGACCTAGTAGTAATAATAACTCACATTCGATGTCGGATCCTCATGATTATACCAGCTGTAAAGATCTGACCAAGTAGCAATAATACCTTGCATCCGATGCGGGAGCATTGAAATATTACGAATAGCAAAAGAACAATATATTTGATACCAACTGTAAGGATCAGACATATTAAAAATAATAATTCGTTCGGCCTAATTAAACCACCGATCCAAAATATTTAAACTAAGTTATTATTATAAAGATATATATAATTTTTTATATTTTCAATCAGAATTTATTTCTAATTTTATTTGAAACTATTGGGGCGTACAATAAAAATCTTCGGATAGAATAAAAATAAGATAAGATAGCATAAAAATAAGATTTGAATGAAAAAAAAAAAAAAAAAAAAAAAAAAAAATCTTTTAATATATGTGGACAGTAGAGTTAGAGGTGACCGATGATTGATCAAATTGCATGTCATGCATGGGACAAAATTAATTAACTGCATATACGTGGAATTCCAAACTATGACAATGATCAAAAGAGTATTGCGTTACGTGCAATGTAAGATACCCAAAATATAATTAATGAGACTAATTTACATTAAATAATATATAGTTGGTTAGTTCGGCTTTTTTTTTTTTGTGAAACGATAGTTTTGCTTGCTTTAATTGCGAAGGTATTTATATCATCTTTTAAACTTCTTTCTATTCTCCTGTTTTATTCTTTATTTTAAATCAACATATATTATAAATTTAGAAAAAAAATGTTTTGGCTTTTTAAAATTGTTTTGTTTTAGGACTATATCGGGATCATATGTTTTAAGATGGATATAATGGATATATATCATCGTGAGTGGAAGATAATTTTTATCGTGGAGTTATCGAAACTTCAAAACGGAATAAAAATCTATAGTGCTATAACGACACTTTAAGTATTCATAAAATTTTTAAAAAATATTATTGACAAAAATATCGACATTTACTATAATGTCGCTATATATGCAGTCTCTAGGATGTATAGCGATATTACTGCGATGTGTCAAAAAAATATATTTTTATAATCTAATTTTAAATATAAATAAAATATAGATATAATATTTATACAAAAGTATTCTAAAGATATATTTTTATAATCTAATTTTACTGTAATATTTACACTTATAAGAAATATATATATATATTTTTTGCTACTGATTGCGAATTATTTGTTTAATTTTAAGTTATTAGCAGCCATTTTGAGTAGAATTGTGTATGTCTCGACAACTAATTTATTTTATTTTGAATCTCATACTTTATTTTCATGCATTTATTGACTAAGTCCACTCCTCTTTGAATTGAATGATGCCGTGGTTGATAAACCAAATGGAATTGAGGTCAATCAAGAGTTGTGACATTCTGTGTCAAACGATTCAATTACAAAATTTTTTTTTGCTTAAATTTTTATAGTTATACTTTTAGTCAAGTATAACATTGTATCCAAATTAGTGACTCTATTAATAATAAACCAATAATGGGTCTTATTTCATTTGCTAAAAAATAATTACAGTTATTAAATTTGGTGAAATAATATCCGCCACATATATCAGGATCACAACTCTTGCTTATACGGCATCAATATAGAGCATCTGTCAAAGAATACACCACAATAAAAAATCTACGATAATCAAGCGTGAATGATAAGTTTTGTAACAGCATAATAAATTTTGTCTATAAAGGAGATGTTTCTAATTGTAATTTATATATATGGTTCAAATTGAAAAGCATGGGGGGTCCCTTACGTCTGAAAATATTGAGCTATATGTGTAATTGAATTCGCGAGGATGCCAAGAACTAAACGGAAGGTATCTATGACATCTAATAGTCTCACATTGTACAATTAGAGTGAAATTATGATTGAAAATAAAAAGAATCAAAAATTTTGATAATAATAACTGAGCTTAAGTATATTTTTATCGATGTTTTAGCTAGGTTCAACAAACTGTTGTTGCTAGTGGATTAAATTGCTATAATGCATCTTAAAAAAATGCGACTAATAATTTTTTTTTCAAGATGTAGGAAACTATGGACGGAATAAAAATAAGATAAAATTTTGGCTAAAATACAGAAAATCTCTTTATAAATACTCTTTTTTTTTTATTTTTCTCTTCTGAATTTCAAAAATATATATTTTACCCCCTTAAAATATCAGAAAATATTTTAAGAGAATTACGGTGTTAATGAAGAAAGTGAAATGACCATATTGACTTTGTTTGTTCTACAAAGGAAAAAAAATTAATTTTTAATATATTTTTATCATTTTAAAAGTATTTTCGACATAAATTATAAAAAATTGACGGAATATTGACAGAATCCTGATGGAGGGGGTCAAATGTATCAACTTAAATTTTTAAGAAAGTAAAATATAAATTTTTGAATGTCAAAAAAAAAAAAAAAAAAAAAAAAAAAAGAGTATTTATGGAGAAATTTTATGTAATGTAGCCTAAATTATTTTAAAAAACTTTCTATCTAATATCTATGGACTATAGAGTTACCGGCAGCATCAAGTTATATCTATGGACTATAGAGTTACCGGCAGCATCAAGTTATATCTATGGACTACAGAGTTACCCGCAGCATCAAGTTTCCTGTAGTACTAATGTTTCCAGGAGGTCAGTCACCATGGACTGTAGAGTTACCTGCAGCAGTCGGCCACCTTGAAAGCATCCCCTTTGATCAAAGTGATGACTTTGATCAAAGTGATGACTTTGATCAAAGTGCTTGTCATCAGGAACGAAATCAGAATTTAATTATGAGAAAGACCAAAATATATTCAAATAAAAATTTTATTACATCATCAATTTTGTTTTAAAAAATTATTAATTAAATAATTAATATAAAAATATTAATTTTTTTTAATATAAAAATATTTAATATTTAATTATTTTAATTATATTATTTTATTCAAATAACTAAAAATTTTACTAAATATAATCGTAATTCACTTAGATTAATGATTTTAGCTAAAAGATCTATTAAATTTGGTATAATATTTTATTTAGTTAAATAAAATTGCTTATCATAAATAGTTAGAAATTTAAAAAATATGAAATTTCTAAGTCATGATAATTACATCAAGGAATAAAACTTTAGGACTGTGTTTGGTTCGGAGATAAGAAAAATTTAATTATACCGGGGATAGATATAAGTTATGATATTAGCAGGAACTAGTGTAAATTTCTGTTTGGTTGGGTTTAAGAGTTATACCGGGTATAAAGAAAATTGTGTTTGGTAAATTAAAGAGGAATAAGAAGAATAAAGAGGATTAAAATTTTAATTTATGATTAAAATTTTACTGATATGATTTTAAATATTTAATTTAAAATATTTATTAAAAAAATTATTAAAATTTATATTTTACTTATATATAAAAAAAAATTATTAAAAAAATTTATCATATAATTTATTAAAATTATATGATAAATTTATTAAAAATTAAAGTTAAAAATTTTAAAAGCTATAAAATTTAAAATTTAAAATTTAAAAATTTATAAATGTTAAAAATTTTAATTTTAATTATTTTAAATAATTAGTTAATTGTCTAAATACTTAAATAATTAGTTAATAAAATAATTAAATTAATTAAAATATTGGATTAATTAAAGAGTTAAAATAATAATTAAAATTATATTAATTTAATTAAGTTTATTCTCAAATGGGAACAAGTCTTGTTTCAGGAAAAGGCTGGAATAGTAATTTCAGTCTTATGAACATCTGTTTCCACCCCTACTTAATTGCGTTTGGGTATAACTAGGGGGATAAGCCCTTATCCCTCATAGTTCTCGTTACCAAACGAGGCCTAGTGGAAAGAGCATTAGGTATATATATATATATATATATATATATATATATATATATATATATATATATATATATATATATATATATATATATATGTGTGTGTGTGTGTGTGTGTGTGTGTGTGTGTCATCCCAATAATTTTACATCATCGGATGATGATGAAATTATAATTATATACAAAAAAAAATATTTATAATTTTTTTAAATAAAATATTTTTTAAAAATAATTTAAAATCGAGTTATGAATCTATATGTTTTGAATGCAAATTATAATTGTACTATTAATAAATAAAAAGTAAGAATTAAATGAAATCGGTGAGTCAAGACATGCAGCTAGGTGTAAATTATAGTATACTATAAATCAGAATTATATTATTATGCTTAACTAAACTCTTGCTTTATATATATAAAGGCCAAGAGAGAACCCACTCCAACCCATCTTCCGGTAGGGTCCAGCTAGTGGTACACCCAAGATATATTATGCTTAACCAAACTTTTGCTTTATATTTATAGAGGTCCAGAGAGAGCCCACTCCAACCCATCTTCAGACAGGGTCCAACAGCTAGTGGTACACTCCATCTTGGGTGTAGGATATACATCCCACTCATCTAAGAGTGGGACTTTTATATTCGTCACTTCGAAGTGACGAGTGAAATTCACCCCATCCTAAAATGAATGAAGTGTACATCACAAAAAATATTTTCCAACCCAAAAATGTTGAAGGCTAAGGATTAATATATTATTATTATACCTCCGAATTTAAAAAAAAAAAAAAAGAAAAAAAGAAAAGAAAGTCATGTCGGAGTAACACATTACAACTTACAAAATAAAGTAAAAAATGTTTGAAGATTCCCTATACTATGGATCACTGTGAAATGGGCCCCTAAACTTTTTGTTTTTGTGCTTTGTTGAGCTCCTTTAATGATTTAGATTTTGATGTAGATTTTAATTTTCTCTAACCCGCCACTATGTTTCTTCGCATTAATTAGGATTATATGTCGGTTCATTTCTAAAGCAATTATTTGAAATCTGGTGCTACAAAGGTCGAGATTGCCTGTATATATGGTTGGATTAATCAATATCTGTATTTGATCTCCAAATAGAATTCTTTCTTTTTGAGAAAATGGCAGCATGTTGCCTCTTTATTTATAGAAAAATGAACTCGGTTACATAAAAGTGACAGCTAGGTCTCGTCACGAAAGGCGAAAAAAAAAAGAAACAAAAAATTACACACAGAAAGAGTTCCTGTCTAAAAAATAGAATTCTTGCTGAAAGGGTATTGTACCGTAAATTAAAATTGTATGAATTATTCTTAGTAGTATAGTTTACGCTAACGGGTAGTGTTGTAGAGAAGAAGGAATTACTGTTTAGGTGCAAGAAATTAAGAGAGCCCAACAAATCCAATGAATCAGATATATGCCCAAATAGATTGTTATTGGATAAGTTTTTGATCTACTATTCCAACATTTTGACAGCTCACCAAATATATTGTTGTTCGACAAGCCAACAATTTGGCAGTTAATACGGGTTGTGCCGGCCACATTACCCGGACCTAAACGGGGCCCGGCCCAACATGATATCCGGGCTGGGCCTTGCCAAGCCAGATCCCTCTGACCCGGAAGGCACAGACCGTGTTGGGCCGGTTCTTTATTTTTTTATTTTTTAAATTTTTAAAAATATTATAGAATTTAAAAATATGAAAGATCAAAATGTTTTTTTATTTAAACTGATATTTTGATTAAAAAATAGCTAAAATTTATAATAATTATTATAAAATAGCAAATATTTTATTTTTTTAAAAAAAAATATTGTTATTACTATATGTAATAATATGAGGGAGAAGACCTCTTAGTTTCCGCAGAAAATGACCTCAAGGCATCTCCTCTAGTCAAATTTCTTTTCATTACTTTATTTGGTAATGAAATTCCAAGGCAATGTATGGTTTCAAGCTGAAAAAAAAAAAAAAAAAACTAACTAAATAAGGTAATTTAGTTCGATTTATTTGGTTTTAAGTTTAATTTGATTGCGAGAGTAATCAAAATTTGATTTTCGATTTCTGCTCATTTTGACACTTCTTCTTAATCGTACCGAACTGAAAACCAAATGATGTATTATTCACACTTTTTATCCTCATCATATATTTAAAATAATATTTATAATCCAATCTTGTATTCTAATACATAACAAAACTCATTTCACAACAACATAGTTTAAATTGTATGATTCGAATTCAATTTTTGGTATGTAATTTTTATCATGATTCAATTTTGATTCTTAAAATTAAGAACTAATTTGGTTTGGTTCGGATTGATCTTGATAATAAATCGGTTTGGCTCAGTTCAATATAAAACCGAGAATTTGGATTAGATTTAATTTTTATTTTTTTGAAAATTTAACCAAATCAAACCGAATGCACCCATAGCCTTGAGAAAGGTTTTTTTTTTTTTTTTTTTTTTTTTTTTTTTTTTTTAAGATTTGAAACAGAGAAAATATGATAAAAATGGTGCTGGACTAGGAGCCATCCAACAATAAGCATGCCACTTTTTTACTATTTTATATTCCATTTCACTTTAAAAAGCATAATCGTCCAATAGAAAGTGCTCAACTTAAAGTGCTCAATTTGGAATCTTGTAATGTGCTTGTGCAACTTCAACTCATGATAACTACGCCGCTAGAGACGAAGTCAGAATTTTAGCTTTAAAAAGTCAAAAATATATTATATAAAATAAGTAATTTTTTGTTTATTAACTTTTGACTTTTTAATATATATTTTTTTAGAAAAAAATAGAGTATAGTTGCTTTTCCTATTAAAATAATAATATTCTAGATATCTATAAAAAAAATTATTTCAAAAAATCAAGTATTAATATTTCGTATAATTTGTTAATCAAGTATTACGATATATCAAAAAAATTAAGTATTAAGATTTTGTATAATTTTTAAATCAAGTATTAGTTAATTAAATTTACATTTCGTGACCCACGAGACAATATTATTTTTTTAAAAAAAAAATTTATTTTGGCCTCTAAAATTTACACTATTTTTTTTTTTAATAACTAAATAATAGACTGTTATATAATTTTAAAAATAATAGAGGGGCCATGGCCACTGTAGGCCTCCACATGGCTAAAATTTTAGTGGGGAATTATTGTATGCACTCGGTGTTTCCGTACAGCCCATGCACTGCACCCAAACTCTGACACCCTAAAATACCACATCAAATGAAAATAAAATTATGATTGAGTATATAATATATATAGGCATTAATAATAATAACTGGACGACAACCTGAGAAAAAATCTCATATGGCACCATGGCTCAACTCAGCTTACGATTTATTTTCGATGATGGAACTTCCAAATAGATGATCAGTACTTTTGAATATAATTTATAACTATAATTTAAATTTTAAATATAGAGATATGTGAAGTACATAGTAATATATTATTTGCTTGTTCTAGATGGTTAATTACACTACTGGTCCTCAGTGTTTACCTAATTTGTCACTTTAATCCCTAACAGATTATTTTTTTTGGCAATCAGGTCTCCATCTTTATTATTTATATAGTAATTAGCGTCAACACAATTACTAAATTTGACAAAATTCGCCATGGCAAATATTGTTTGGTGATTAAGTGGCAATTTTCATTAGAGTTAATGAATTTTTTAACAGCAGTGAATTAATTGTAATAAATGATGAAGGTTAGGTATTTGATTGCAAAAATTAAGGAGTCATAGACAAAAGCAAAAAATTAAGTAAAAGGTGGGAACCAATGATGAAATTAGCCTAATTCTAAAGAAGAGTAAACGCAATTTCACTTTTGTTTTGTTTTTGTTTTTTTTTTTTTTTTTTTTTTTTTTTTTTTTTTTGTACTACAATCCCCCGTAAGAGTTAAAATAATAACATGCAGCCAAAAGTATATATATAAACAAATTAAAGAAATATTCAACTGACAACCAGTTTATGAGAACAAACACTTAAAAATTTATTTCCAATAACATGCAGTAGAATACATATTAATATTTACACAAAATTCTTCAACTTCTACTATATATATAATTTTAGTGCATCTCAACGGCCAGCAAAATATCTAAAGTACATCTTATCAATCATGTACAAGTAAGTATTTCTCCAAGCAGATTTGAAGATCAAGACACCATAAACTCCCCAAAATCCCACAATAAATCCCAATACTATACCAAGATAAAATTCTATATCCTCCAAGCCACCACTGTGTTTCTTCTCAGGAGCATATATTGATTCATTTCCAGAACAATTCTTCAAAATCGGGAAACCACAAAGATAGGGATTGCCAGCATATATAGTTGGATCAACTAGTGTCTGCATTTGATCTCCAGAGGGAATCCTTCCCGAGAGGTTATTGTATGATAAATTTAAGCTTTCCAAAGATGTTATGGTCGCTATACTTTGGGGGATGGTTCCATTTAATTCATTCATGGAAAGATCGAGAGACTCCAAAGACTGTAAGTTTCCTATCTTATTAGGAATCCTTCCTGTCAAGTGATTTCCGGATAAGTTCAAATTTTTCAGCGCTAATAGATCGACTATTTCATCAGGGATCGCACCGTGAAGGTTGTTACGTGAGAGGTCCATGCTCTTCTCAAAAAAGAGGTTATTGGAATATTGAAGATTCGAACCTTTTGTTGTAATATATAATCTTTCACTTTTATAATGTATATACTCCGTGTAGTATAATACGCATCCTCTGCATATTGGTTCTGGAATCCAAATACTAAAATGAAAAAGTATCTGAGCCATGTATTCAGGTAACTCGGTTGAAGCCATCGCAGAGAAATTACCAAAAGATTGGGGTATGTATCCCGATAAATTATTCCAAGAAAGATCTAAGATTTGAAGATTCTCGAGTTGTCCGAGCTCTATTGGAATGTTGCCAACAAACATATTGGACGTCAACCGAAGTATTGTAAGCTCTGTTAACTTTCCTAGCCACGTAGGGATCTCGCCCGATAAATTATTTTGCCCGAGATCAAGTAATATTAATGGGCAATACTGCAGAGAAGAAGGAAGTTCTCCATATATACTGTTATTGTTTAAGTGCAAGAACTCAAGATTACTAACAGAGCCCAATGAATGAGGAAGTTGTCCTGATAGCTTGTTATTGGATAAGTTTATAAGAGTCAAACTCTTTGATGCACCATTCCAGCAATTTGGCAGCTCACCAAATAAATTGTTGTTCGACAAGTCAAGTATGGACAAATATTGCATGCTGCATATAGATGGTGAAATCTTACCACTTATGGAGTTGTTCGACAAAAGAATGGCTTCTAGATACGGCTTGAAGAAAGACCGTGGAAAGAATCCAGAAAACATATTGCTTGAGATATCAAGCCATATCAAAGAATCAGGCAAAATTGGTAAGAATCCTTGTAAATAGTTAGAAGCTAAACGTAACACCTCTAATGATGTCATATTTTCCAAGGAAGATGGCAACATGCCACTAATTTGGTTATTGGAAAGGTCTAGCAACATGATAGATGAAGATATGTCCCAAAACCATTCAGGAATAGTTTCTGTAATTCCAGTGTCC
Organism: Tillandsia fasciculata; assembly: GCA_029168755.2. Lineage (NCBI taxonomy): Eukaryota > Viridiplantae > Streptophyta > Magnoliopsida > Poales > Bromeliaceae > Tillandsia > Tillandsia fasciculata. The sequence continues at coordinate 1,348,489 of CM054950.1, forward strand.
GACAAATCCAAGACTTCAATTTCTTGTTGAAATTTTAGCCATTTTGGAAATCGTGGACCCAATCGACATGTGCTGAAAACTAATTCTTGCGCTTGAAAAGGAGGCACCCAATTATCCCCCACCTTCAAATGAAGAGATGTACTACTCACCCATAGTTCCTTTAATCTTGTGAAGTTCATAAGATGAGTTTCACGAATAACCCCAACAAACGAATTTCCAAGAAGATTAAGAACTTTCAGATTCGATAGTTTATGGATCCCTACGGGTATCGAACCAGTGAGAAAGTTATACTTGACATCGAGATATGTAAGACTCGTCATATGCTCGAGCCAACCAGACAAATTTCCCGTTATATTTGTGTTATCGAAATCCAATATTTGCTAATTACTAGGAGGGACGCAAGAGAGTTCTGACATAAATTCGTTTATATCTCTATCAATATTGACTCCCGATAAAATTAAAGTGTTCAATTTGCATATTTTGTTGATTGAATGTGCTATCGGGCCCTCCAAGTTGTTGGATGCTAGTATCAAGGAAGTAAGAAGAGAAAAATTGTTTAGTTCGACAGGAATAGGACCAGATATATAATTGATGAAGAGATTGAGATACGTCAAACTAGTGAAGTTCAAAAGCCATGTAGGCCAGGGGGAGTTGAAGTAGTTGGCACTGAGATCAAGTATGCTCAAACTTGTTAAGTTGAAATCAGAAATGGGGTCAGGATTGACTGGAGGATAGCAATTCTCTAAGTAGAGCACTTGCAATGAAGACAACATGTTTACTGCTTGTAACCAATCATCCGCATTCGATAGATTTGTAAAGCTCAAGTCAAGGTACATCAAAGAAGAAAGACCTTTGATCCACAAAAGATTATCGTGAGATGTGGTTCTATAGACAGCATTACCATAATTAAGGTCAAGATAACGAAGAGTCGATAAGTTTCCGAGTTCTGGAGGTATTGCACCAGTAAAACCAGCATTAGAGAGGTTAAGATATCTTAACTTCTTATATGAAGCTATGAAATTTGGGAAACTGGTATTAAAGTCATTCATACTGAGATCTAAGTGTTTCAAGTGGCTTAAAGAAAGCAATGACGAATTGACCTCACCGGTTAGACCCATGTAGTGCGGGTGAAAAAAAGTTCCATTGGGGTTTCTAAGGTTGAGCTTGTCGACTCTGCCGGTCTTATTGTTGCACCGAACTCCCCTCCATCTGCAGCAGTCAGAGCCTTCCCAAGAAGACAAGCGATCCAGAGGATCCACGACGCCGGATTTGAACCCGAGAAGTGCCTCGCGCTCTACACTGAAGCATCCATGCGTCTCCGAGATTTGGTTTCCCAAAAGCCAGCCCATGAATAATATTACCAAAAGCTGCATGCTTCTAGTTTTGAACCTCGACATGCTTCAAGCACCAGAAGCTTTTCTATTACAAGGTATATATATAAATTTACTGGCTCAAGCTATGTATATATATAGTAGCTATAGTATAGATTGGTCAAATTTTGAATGGAATCTTGGGGCTAATTAATTTGGTCCAATTTGGCCCTATTTGTAGGATGTAGCTTGCTGGATGAAGTATTTTATTAGTAGCACTTTTAGAAGAAATATTATATTAAAATTTTGTCCGTAGTTTTTATTTACAATAAAATTATAAATACCAAATTACATCTTATGCTGCTAGCCTCAAAATTACGACTTCTATTTATAGTAGAATTATAATTATTATTAAAATTTTAGGCCAATTCAAATGTAAAGAGACTAATATTTAATGAGTTTCAATTATTAGATTAAATTTTCTTTTTTTCTTCCAACTTTTCAGTCAGTAACAAACAGAGCTGGCAATCTAATTTGTTGTTCGCGAGCCAGTTTTTGTTCGACTCATTAATAAGCAAAATAAAAATGAGCTAAATTTTTTAATTCGATATTTGAACAAACTAATTTATATTCAACTCGTTTAATAAACAGAGCGAACAAGAGTCGGCCCAAACTTGATATAGCTATAAGCAAATAAATTCTTACCAACACTGATTCTAGCGAAAGTATTAGATTCTAACATTGTGGATTTATGCTTTATAAAAGTAAGATATCTTTTTTTCCCTCTCAAATTATGGGAATTGGGGAAGTGCAAATTGTGTTTGGTTATAGCTAGTATCCTTGGTATGAGCACTAAGTCGAGCATAAAATAATGTTAGTGATAATTTTTGCTTAGAATATATTAGAATTTAATAGAGCTGAGCTCTATTTTATTGTTTGGAATGGGATAAAAAGTCATTTTAACTCTCAGTGATTTAATTCTTATCAAACCAAAATTAATTGAAGGAATTTGATCCTAATTAGCATCCTGCGTTTATGCTAACAACTACTGTGTAAAATACTTTGTTTGTAAAAAGACTATTTACGAGATCTTTTGGATAGCATCTTAACATATAATCAAAAGCAATATGATAAATATAATAATTTTATATAAAATAATATTTAAAAAATAAATTATCTTCGCACTTTGAAGTGACGGATAAAAAAGTCTCCACCTTAGATGAATGGGATGTATATCTGTTAGCAACAAGCGCACAAACTAAACAAAATCAATTGGCGATCACGACAGAAAAGTAAAACCAAAATTGCACGACAGAAAATTAACACACAGATTTACGTGAAAAACCCTTTGCAAGAAAAAAAACCACGGGCGAAAGAGGAGAGGTTTCACTATGTAGAAAAGAGGGAATACAAGAGTTCTTGTTTGCACAACATGCATACCGCTCGATCTCACTCTAGGGCAAATAAAAGAGAACTTAGGGTTTTTTCTTAGTGGAGCGGATCAGATTCGCTTCCACCACAGACATCCACAAAATTTCTCGTCGCACCGCGAAGCCGTCGGCAAACCTGAATCATAATATCGAAGCGATTCTGATTTTGAGTCACATCTAACAATATCTAACACCCCTAATGAGATGTACCACTATTATTGTTCATCTTTGAATGGATGTCATTATTACTGTATAAAAAAGTGTGACCGAGAAGACATTTTAGTTCCCACTAATTTCTTTACAAAAAGTGACCTTCAAAGCATTTCTTTTGATCACATTGCTTTTCATTACTTTATTTGGTAATAAAATTCCAAGCCAAAGCATGGTTTCAAACTGAAAACAAAAAAAAGGAACCAAACTAAATAAAACAATTTGGGTCAGTTTTTTTTTGGTTTTCGATAAGAATAATTGTAATTATTTTTGTAATTTTGTGTAACATAACGATCTTTTATTAAATGTTGTTATTACTATATGAAATACTATGAGAAAAAAGATCTTTTAATTCCCGCAGAAAATTACTCTCAAAGCATCTATTTGATCAAATTGTTTTTCATTACTTTATTTGGTAATGAAATTTCATTGCCAAAGTATGGTTTCAAATTGAAAATAAAAAAAACCAAACTAAATAAGGCAATTTGGTTTGGTTTATTTGGTTTTTAGTTTAATTTGGTTGCGAAAGTAATCAAAACTTGATTTTCGGTTTCGATTCATTTTGACTTTTCCGAACCGAACTGAAAACCAAATAGTATATACTCACACTTTTTATCCTCATCATATATTTTAAAACAATGTTTATAATCCAATCTTGTATCCTAGTACATATCAAAACTCATTTCACAACAACATAGTTTAAATTGTATGATCCAAATTCAATTTTTGGTATGTAATTTTTATATAAATCGATTTTATTCAATTCTATATAAAACCAAGAATTTTGACTAGATTCAAAATTATTTTGAAGATCGAACCAAATTGAACTGAGAACACCCTCAGCCATGACAAAGTTTTTTTTTTTTTTTTTTTTTTTTTTTTTTTTTTTTTTTGGGTGGAGGTGTGAAACCGAGAAAATTTGGTTTAAAAGGTGTTGGACTTGGAGTCAACCAACAATAAACAGTCCACGATTTTAGTGTTTTATATTCAATTTCACTTTAAGCGCTCAAGTTGGAATCAAACTGTTTACGCAATTCTTAAGTCCTGATTACATCACGGAATAAAACTTTATTAGTGGAAAGCGCATTATAATTTGCGCTCGGTATATCTGTGACACTCCAATAGTTTCCTATCGAATTGAAATGAAATTATAAAAAATATTTTTATAATTTTTTTTAATAAACTATTTTTTAAAAATAATTTAAAATCGAATTATGAATCTATATGTTTGCATACAAATTACAATGGTACTATTAATAAATAAAAAATAAGAATTAGATGAAGTCTGTGAGTTGAGACGTGCAGATATACTGTCCTAGAAGCAAAATTGACCCTCCAGGCGTGAGGTTTCGGCAATCACTACTAACGATACAACGACCACTGTCCATCTCGTCGGCACGACTTCGGAATGGCGCAGAACGAATCCGTCAACTTTCAGAGATCCAACAAAAAAATATAAAGCTCAGTGTAAAGTATAGTATACTGTAAATCAGAATTGTATTATACTTAACCAAACTCTTGCTCTATATTTATAGAGGTCAAAGAGAGAACCCACTCAAACTCACCTTCAGGCAGGTCCAACAGCTGAATCTCGGATTAGCCGTTCGAACTTATAGCCGTTCGAACTTATCGAGGAAGCCCTTGAGCAGCCCACCAGACACTTTTCAAAGCAAGGAAGGCTCCTGGGTAGCCTGATAAGGTACTTTCGTAAGTCTAGAAAATTCAAAGGCCAAAATCAAATTTTAAATAATAAAATACGCAAATATAATCTAACACATTGGGTATATAAGAGATAATAGAACTAGTAATAATAATTAAGCGTAAGTATTTTAGACTGTAATTTGGGTTCAACGAGTTATTATTGCTAGTGGATTGTAGCGTTACATTTGGTATCAAAACTAATCACTAGTCGGAAGTGTGTGGCGAGTCTCGACTGAGCCTTAGTCTAAATGATAGGGCTAGCGAGACAAGTCTAACATCGCTGGGTGATCTTGGACTATACGTGTGATTGGGCTGACGAGGCAATAGTCCCACATTGGATGAAAATAGTAATGTGATTAGAAATATATAAGAAACAATGAAAACTAATAATGATAATTATATTTAAACATTTTGAGCTGTGTTTTAGTCCCAACGACTTAATAAGTTATTACTGCTAGTAGATCGGGTCGTTACAAATAGTAAGAAAATTGTAATAGTGCTAATTAAGTAGTGATACAACTTAAATTTTAAGATAATAAAATAAAGTTTTATAATAAAGTTTTATAAAAGAAAGAGGGGTAAAATGCAAAAGCAACTATTTATAGAAGGGATTTTTGTGTTTTAATTTTAATTAAAGAAAAATGCTTTTGATACCATATGTGCACAAAAACCATATGCGCACGTATGGTGTCAAAAACAACCATATGTGCTCTTAAAGAAAAATTAAAACCATATGTGCACAATCTTAAAGAAAAATTAAAACCATATGTGCACAAAAACCTATTAAATCTATTAAAAACAACCACTTTAGTACCAAATTTTGTCGCACGGCAATTTGTCACAAACTTTTAACAACAAGGACCAGATGTTGGGAGCTTACTTGCAAAAATAAAACAATTAGGGACTAAATTGAAATATTTGACATATGGTTGGGGGCTAAAGGTGCAATTTAACCTAGTGACCATATGATGATGCAATGTTAAACGCAAAAATGTTGGGGGCCAAGTATTAATATATAATTATTATACCTCAGATTTTTTTTTTTTTAAAAAAAAATTTAATATATCGGAGTAACACATTACAATTTACAAAAATGGTTAAAAATGTTTGAAGATTCCCTACACTTTAATGATCACTGTGAAATGGGCCCCTAAACTTTTAGTTTTTGTGCTTGTTGAGCCCCTTTAATGATTTAGATTTTGATGTACATTTTGATTTTCTCCAATCCACCATTATGTTTCTTCTCATTAGGATTATATGTCGGTTCATTTCTAAAGCAATTGTTCGAAATCTGGTGCTACAAAGATCGGAATTGCGTGTATTTATAGTTGGATTAACCAATATTTATATTTGATTTTCAAATGGAATCCTTTCTGAAAGGGTATTGTACTGTAAATTTAAATTGTATGAATTATTCTTAGTAGTATAGTTCATAGTTAGTTAATTCGCGAATTATTCACGAATTATTGAGAATCCGAATTAAACGTGCCGTTTCGGACTTTTTCCAAAAATTCGGAATAATTTGCGAATTTTTGAATCAAAAAGTTCGCGAATTATTCACGAATTACGAATTTTTGGGTGAAAAATTCGTTCTTTTTCAAACATAGTTAGTCAATTCGCGAATTATTCGCGAATTATTAAAAATCCGAATTAAAATTATTTGTGGGGAATAATTTAAAATTATTATTTTTTTGTTCTAAATGAATATTTTATTTATATCTAAAATAAATTGATTAAATTATTTTAAAAAATTATAATTGTTTATACTAATAGTATAATTTTTTTATTTTTTTTTTAATTTAATAACCGAATTTTTGATCCCGAATTTTTAATTAGTGAACGTATTATTTCCGTATAAATCACGTATCCGAATAATTGACGAGTCCGTTTTTTAGCCGAATTTTTTAACGAATTTTAAAATTATGATACGAATTTTATCCGTATTATATCCGTACCGAATTTTTGCCGAATCCGAATTAACTAACTATGGTATAGTTTAGGCTAGAGGGTAGTGTTGTAGAGAAGAAGGAATTATTGTTTAGGTGCAAGAAATTAAGAGAGCCTAACAAATCCAATGAATCAGGAATATGCCCAAACAGATTGTTATTGGATAAGTTTTTGATCTACTATTCCAACATTTTGGCAGCTCATCAAATATATTGTTGTTCGACAAGCCAACAATTTGGCAGTTAATACGGGTTGTGCCGGCCACATTACCCGGACCTAAATGGGGCCCGGCCCAACATGGAATCCGGGTTGGGCCTTGCCAAGCCAGATCCCTCTGACCCGGAAGTCACAGGTTGTGTCGGGCCGGTTCTTTATTTTTTTATTTTTTAAATTTTTAAAAATATTATAGAATTTAAAAATATGAAAGATCAAAATGTTTTCTATTTAAACTCATATTTTGATTAAAAAATAGCTAAAATTTATAATAATAATTATAAAATAGCAAATATTTTATTTTTTTTAAAAAAAAATATTGTTATTACTATATGTAATAATATGAGGGAGAAGACCTCTTAGTTTCCGCAGAAAATGACCTCAAGGCATCTCCTCTAGTCAAATTTCTTTTCATTACTTTATTTGGTAATGAAATTCCAAGGCAATGTATGGTTTCAAGCTGAAAAAAAAAAAAAAAAAAACTAACTAAATAAGGTAATTTAGTTCGATTTATTTGGTTTTAAGTTTAATTTGATTGCGGGAGTAATCAAAATTTGATTTTCAATTTCTGTTCATTTTGACACTTCTTCTTAACTGTACCGAACTGAAAACCAAATGATGTATTATTCACACTTTTTATCCTCATCATATATTTAAGACAATGTTTATAATCCAATCTTGTATTCTAATACATAACAAAACTCATTTCACAACAACATAGTTTAAATTGTAATATCCAAATTCAATTTTTGGTATGTAATTTTTATCATGATTCAATTTTGATTCTTAAAATTAAGAACTAATTTGGTTTTGTTCGGATTGATCTTCATAATAAATCTGTTTGGTTCAGTTATGTATAAAACTGAGAATTTTGATTAGATTTAAATTATTTTTGAAAACTGCACCCTTAGCCTTGAAAAAGCGTTGCTTTTTTTTTTTTTTTTTTTTTTTTTTTTTAAGGTGTGAAGCAGAGAAAATATGGTAAAAATGGTGCTGGACTAGGAGTCATCCAACAATAAGCATGCCACATTTTTACTGTTTTATATTCCATTTCACTTTAAAAGCATAATCGTCCAATATAAAGTGCTCAACTTGGAATCTTGTAAAGTGCTTGTGCAATTTCAAATCATGATAACTACATCACTGGATAAAACTTTAGTGGAGAGTTATTGCCTGCACTCGGTGTATCCGTACAGCCCATGCACTGCACCCACACTGTGATACCCTAAAATTTCACATCGAATGGAAATAGAGTTATAATTGAGAGTATATAAGAGATTTGGACATTAATAATAATAATTGGACGACAACATATGAAAAAATCTCATATGGCACCATGGCTCAACGCAGCTCACCCATTGATGGTAAAAACTACTATCGATAGCAAACGGACTCATTGTTTTTGATGATGGAGCATTCAAATTGATGATCGGCATATTTGAATATAATCTATATCTATCAAAAAATTAAATTTTAAATATAGTTCTTGACTCTCTAAATCCTGGAGATATGTGAAGTACATCTGCTTGTTCTAGAGGATTAATTACACTATTAGTCCTCAGTGTTTACCTAATTTGTTACTTTAATCCCTAACAGTTTTTTTTTTTTTTTTTTTTTTTTTTTTTTTTTTTTTGGCAATCAGGTTGCCATCTTTATTATTTATAAAGTAATTAGCGTCAAAACAGTTACTAAATTTGACAAAATTCGCCACATGGTTAGGTTAGGTAGTATCTGCTAACATGACAAATATTGTTTGGTGATTAAGTGGCAATTTTCAGTAGAGTTAATGAATTTTTTACTAACATGACAACTATTGTTTGGTGATTAAGTAGCAATTTTCAGTAGAGTTAATGAATTTTTTAACAGCAATGAATTAATTGAAATAAATGATGAAGGTTAGGTATTTGATTGCAAAAATTAAAGAGTCGTAGACAAAACCAAAATATTAAGTAAAAGTTGGAAACCAATGATGCAATTAGCCAAATTATAAAGAAGAGTAATCGCAATTTTTTTTTTTTTTTCTTCGAGAACCGGTTCTACTACAATCACCCATAAGAGTTAAAATAATAACCCATAAGAGTTAAAATAATAAGAAGCAGCCAAAAGTATATATATAAACAAAAGGAATATTTTACTGACAACAAGTTCATGAGAACAAACACTTAAAAATTTATTTCCACTAGCATAGAATACATATATTAGTATTTACACAAAATTTTTCAACTTCTACTATATATACATAATTTTAGTGTATCTCAATAGCCAGCAAAATACGTAAAGTACATCTTATCAATTATGTAGAAGTAAGTATTTCTCCAAGTAGATTTGAAGAGTAAAACACCATAAACTCCCCAAAACCCCACAACAAATCCCAATACTATACCAAGATAAAATTCTATATTCTCCAAGCCACCGGTGTGTTTCTTCTCAGGAGCATATGTTGGTTCATTTCCAGAGCAATTCTTCAAAATCGGGAAACCACAAAGATAGGGATTGCCAGCATATATAGTTGGATCAACTAGTGTCTGCATTTGATCTCCAGAGGGAATCCTTCCTGAGAGGTTATTGTATGATAAATTTAAGCTTTCCAAAGATGTTATGGTCGCTATACTTTGGGGGATGATTCCATTTAATTCATTCATGGAAAGATCGAGAGACTCCATAGATTGTAAGTTTCCTATCTTATTCGGAATCCTTCCTGTTAAGTGATTTTTGGATAAGTTCAAATTTTTCAGCTGGAATAGATCGACTATTTCATCAGGGATCGCACCGTGAAGGTTGTTACCTGAGAGATCTATGCTCTTCTCAAGAAAGAGAATCTTGGAATATTGAAGATTCGACCCTTTTGTTGTAATATATAATCTTTCGCTTTTATAATTTATAGACGCCGCGTAGAGTAATGTACATCCTTTGCATGTTGGTGTTGAATACTCAATACCAAAAAAAAAGAGTAACTGAGCCATGTATTTAGGTAACTTGGTTGAAGCCATCGCAGATAAATTACCAAAAGATTGGGGTATATATCCTGATAAATTATTCCAAGAAAGATCCAAGATTTGAAGATTCTCGAGTTGTCCGAGCTCTACAGGAATGTTGCCAACAAACATATTGGACATCAACCGAAGTATTGTAAGCTCTGTTAACTTTCCTAGCCACGTAGGGATCTCGCCCGATAACTTATTTTGCCCGAGATCAAGTAATATTAATGAGCAATACTGTAGAGTAGAAGGAAGTTCTCCATATATGCTGTTATTGTTTAAGTGCAAGAACCCAAGATTACTAACAGAGCCCAATGAATGAGGAAGTTGTCCTGATAGCTTGTTATTGGATAAGTTTATAAGAATCAAACTCTTTGATGCACCATTCCAGCAATTCGGCAGCTCACCAAATAAATTGTTGTTGGACACGTCAAGTATGGACAAATATTGCATGCTGCATATGGATGATGAAATCTTACCACTTATGGAGTTGTTCGACAAAAAAATGGCGTCTAGATACGGCTTGAAGAAAGACTGTGGAAGTAATCCAGTAAACATATTGCTTGAGATATCAAGCCATCTCAAAGAATTAGGTAAAAATGGTAAGAATCCATGTAAATAGTTAGAAGCTAAACGTAACACCTCTAATGATGTCCTATTTTCCAAAGAAGATGGCAACACGCCACTAATTTGGTTATTGGAAAGGTCTAAGAAGAAAATAGGTGAAGGTATGTCCCAAAACCAATCAGGAATAGTTTCTGCAATCCCAGTGTCCGACAAATCCAAGACTTCAATTTCTTGTTGAAATTGGAGCCATTTTGGAAATCGTGGACCCAATCGACATGTGCTGAAAACTAATTCTTGTGCTTGAAATGGAGGCACCCAATTATCCCCCACCTTCAAATGAAGAGCTGTACCACTCGCCTCTATTACCTTTAATCTTGTTAAGTTCATAAGATGAGTTTCTAGAATAACCCCAGCAAACGAATTTCCAAGAAGATAAAGAAAAGTTAGATTCGATAATTTATGTATCCCTACAGGTATCGAACCATTGAGAAAGTTATTCCTGACATCGAGATATATAAGACTTGTCATATGTTCGAGCCAACCAGACAAATTTCCCGTCATATTTGTGTTATCCAAATCCAATATTTGCCAATTATTAGGAGGGACGCAAGAGAGTTCTGACATAAATTCGTTTATATCTCTATCAATATTGATTCCCGATAAAATTAAAGTGTCCAATCTGCAAAGATTATTGATTGAATTTGCTATCGGGCACTCCAAGTTGTTGTATGCTAGTATCAAGGAAGTAAGAAGAGTAAAATTGTTTAGTTCGACAGGAATAGGGCCGGAGATATCATTGTAGCAGAGATTGAGATATGTCAAACTAGTGAAATTCAAGAGCCATGTGGGCCAGGGGGAGTTGAAGAAGTTGGCACTGAGATCAAGTATGCTCAAATTTGTTAAATTGAATTCAGAAATAGGGTTAGGATTGCTCGGAAGACGGCACTCCTGTAAGCGGAGAACTTGCAATGAAGACAACATGTTTACTGATTGTAACCAATCATCCGCATTCAGTGGTTTTGCAAAGCTCAAGTCAAGGTACTTCAATGAAGATAGACCTTTGATCCACAAAAGCTTGCCAAGAGATGTGGCTCCATAGACAGAAGAGTAATAACTATCACTAAGGTCAAGATAACGAAGAGTTGACAAGTTTCCGAGTTCTGGAGGTATCCCACTAGTAAAACCAGCACTAGAAAGGTTAAGATATCTTAACTTCTTATATGAAGCAATGAAATTAGGGAAACTGGTATTAAAGTCATTCATACTGAGATCTAAGTGTTTCAAGTGGCTTAAAGAAAGCAATGACGAATTGACCTCACCGTGCAGACCCATAAGGTTCAAGGCTAAAAAAGTTCCATTGGGGTTTCTGAGGTTGAGCTTCTCAACTCTGCTGGTCTTATTGTTGCACCGAACTCCCTTCCATGTGCAGCAGTCAGAGCCTTCCCAAGAAGACAAGCGATCCAGAGGATCCACGACGCCGGATTTGAACCCGAGAAGTGCCTCGCGCTCTACACTGAAGCATCCATGCGTCTCCGAGATTTGGTTTCCCAAAAGCCAGCCCATGAATAATATTACCAAAAGCTGCATGCTTGTAGTTTTAAACCTCGACATGCTTCAATCACCAGAAGCTTTCTATTAAAAGGTATATAAGATTACTAGCTCAAGCTATGTATATATATAGTAGCTATAGTATAGATTGGTCAAATTTTGAATGGAATCTTGGGGCTAATTAATTTGGTCCTATTTGGCCTTATTTGTAGGATGTAGCTTGCTGGATGAAGTATTGTATAAGTAGAACTTCTAGAAAAAATAATATATTAAATTTTTGTTAGTTTCTATTTATGATAGAATTTGAAATACCAAATTACAACTTATATATATATGCCGCTGGTCTCAAAATTTTGTTTCTGATTTTCACTGCCACAAAACCGCAAGATTTTTTCTCTTATCAGAAGTTCAATTAATTAAATGACTGCTGGTGAAAATAAAAGTTGTAGAACTGAAAAGAATTAAATATTCTACTTGCTTATTTGATTTGCGTCATGCCATTTTTTTTTAATGAAAACTCATGTTAAATAATTAATTTAACCTAGTGGAAATTTTATTCTCTATTTATTAATATAAGGTATCATTGATCAAAATATATTATAGCAAGGGTTGGCATTCTTGCTCGATGTTTGCAAGCTAACTCGTGTTTGGCTTAAAATGAGATCGATCACTCATTTAATAAACGAGCCAAACGCAAACTGAATTTTTCAGTTTAAAATATTAATGAGTTGAACACGAGCTTAGGTCAACTCACTCGTGTTTGACTTGAAATAGCTCAAATGTGTGTGTAGACCTAGAATAATATACTATTAATAGCACAAGTTTTTCGCCGTTAGATCTATCTCTTTGATCATTTCCAACACTTAGATTATACTAATATCCTAACCACCCACAAAACTCTAGAGATCCACTATCACTCTAACCGTACATTTCTTCATCCAAAGACTAAAAACTTAATAGTTCCAATGGCTTAGTACCATTAGTAACACAGTATTATATATATATATATATATATATATATATATATATATATATATATATATATATATATATATATATATATATATATATATATATATATATATATATATATATATAGTCCGGCTACTATACTATGATAGCACTAAGCATTTGGTGCTATCAAGTTTTCTATCCTTAAATCAATTTTTTTAATCAATTCTGTCCGTTAGATTTTATTATTTTTCCAACCACCCATTAAACCCAAGCGGCCCACTATCATCTAAACCACACATCTTTTAATCTAAGGATTAAAAACTTAATAGCACAAATGACTTGGGGCTATTAATAGCATTCCAGCCTAGCTCATATAGAATTCGACTATTATACTATCGATAGCACCAAATGCAAAGAGACCTATATTTTGTAAATTTTAATAATTAGATTAATTTTTTAATTTTCTTTCAACCTACTCAGTAATTGAGCTAACAATTTAATTTGCTATTCACGAGTCTGCCCGGTTCGACTCATTAATAAACAAGTCAAAATATGCTGAATTTTTCAGTGCGATATTTTAATAAACCAGCTCATATTTGACTCTTTTTACTGCCCTAATTATAGCTACAAGCAAATGAATTCTCGCCAGCACTGGGTCAATTGAAGGTATAGAATTGTGTATTTATGCTTGATATAAGCAAGACATCTTTTTTAGTTATAGCTAGTACAATGCGACTAGGTAGTACGGTGGTTGTTATATTTGGTATGAGAGCACCAAAGTCGAGTATAAAATAATGTTAGTGATATCTAAGGCTGATAAAAGAGGCATCTTAATAAGACCTGTTTAATGAAACCTTTTTAGTATATATATATATATATATATATATATATATATATATATATATATATATATATATATATATATATATATATATATTACTTGGTATGAGAGCACCAAAGTCGAGTATAAAATAATGTTAGTGATATCTAAGGCTGATAAAAGAGGCATCTTAATAAGACCTGTTTAATGAACCTTTTTAGTATATATATATATATATATATATTATATATATATATATGCAACAGTCTAAATTATCGATTCAAAATATTTAAGTTTGATTATTATTATTATAATGCTTGACCTTTTATATTTTTAAATTAAAACTTATCTTTCATTCGATATGGGACACATATGAATCAGAATTACCAAAGGTCCAAACAATGTGAGATCTATTGATATTCGGCTTTAATAACAATTATAACGATCCGACCTACTAGTAATAATAACTCACATTCGATGTCGGATCCTCATGATTATACCAGCTGTAAAGATCTGACCAAGTAGCAATAATACCTTGCATCCGATGCGGGAGCATTGAAATTTACGAATAGCAAAAGAAACAATATATTTGATACCAACTGTAAGGATCAGACATATTAAAAATAATAATTCGTTCGGCCTAATTAAACCACCGATCCAAATATTTAACTAAGTTATTATTATAAAGATATATATAATTTTTTATATTTTCAATCAGAATTTATTTCTAATTTTATTTGAAACTAATGGGGCGTACAATAAAAATTTCGGATAGAATAAAATAAGATAAGATAGCATAAAATAAGATTTGAATGAAAAAAAAAAAAAAAAAAAAAAAAAAAAAAAAAAAAATCTTTTAATATATGTGGACAGTAGAGTTAGAGGTGACCGATGATTGATCAAATTGCATGTCATGCATGGGACAAAATTAATTAACTGCATATACGTGGAATTCCAAACTATGACAATGATCAAAAGAGTATTGCGTTACGTTCAATGTAAGATACCCAAAATATAATTAATGAGACTAATTTACATTAAATAATATATAGTTGGTTAGTTCGGCTTTTTTTTTGTGAAACGATAGTTTTGCTTGCTTTAATTGCCAAGGTATTTATATCATCTTTTAAACTCTTTCTATTCTCCTGTTTTATTCTTTTAAATGAACATATATTATAAATTTAGAAAAAAAAATTTGTTTTGGCTTTTTAAAATTGTTTTGTTTTAGGACTATATCGGGATCATATGTTTTAAGATGGATATAATGGATATATATCATCGTGAATGGAAGATAATTTTTATCGTGGAGTTATCGAAACTTCAAAACGGAATAGAAATCTAAAAAGTGCTATAACGGTAATTTAAGTATTCATAAAATTTAAAAAAAATATTATTGACAAAAATATCGGCACTTACTATAATGTCGCTATATATATATACAGTCGCTAGGATGTATAGCAATATTACTGCGATGTGTCAAAAAAAAAATTATTTTTATATTCTAATTTTAAATATAAATAAAATATAGATATAATATTTACACAAAAGTATTCTAAAGATATATTTTTATAATCTAATTTTACTGTAATATTTACACTTATAAGAAATATATATATATTTTTTTGGTTACTGATTGCGAATTATTTGTTTAATTTTAAGTTATTAGCAGCCATTTTGAGTAGAATTGTGTATGTCTCCACAACTAATTTATTTTATTTTGAATCTCATACTTTATTTTCATTCATTTATTGACTAAGTCCACTCCTCTTTGAATTGAATGATGCCGTGGTTGATAAACCAAATGGAATTGAGGTCAATCAAGAGTTGTGACATACTGTGTCAAACGTTCAATTATTTATCCAGCAATAAGAGTTATACATTTTAAAAATATATATATATATATTTTATATTCACTCATTCAATAAGTGAGAAATTTTTATTAGTCACTTGATGTAATTAGTAATTGTATCCTATATATTAGATGAATAGTATCTAAAATATACATATATATATATATATATATATATATATATATATTTATATATATATATATATATATATATATATATTACATAAAAGTGTACAGACGATATGCGGTTGTAAAACTGGCACCACAACTTTTATTTTTTTTGATCAGGACCCTTTCAACTTTTAAATTTTTTTTGTTTAAATTTTTATAGTTGTACACTTTTAGTCAAGTATAACATTGTAACTCTATTAATAATAAACCAATAATGGGTCTTATTTCATTTGCTAAAAAATAATTACAGTTATTAAATTTGGTGAAATAATATCCGCCACATATATCAGGATCACAACTCTTGCTTATACGGCATCAATATAGAGCATCTGTCAAAGAATACACCACAATAAAAAATCTACGATAATCAAGCGTGAATGATAAGTTTTGTAACAGCATAATAAATTTTGTCTATACAGGAGATGTTTCTAATTGTAATTTATATATATGGTTCAAATTGAAAAGCATGGGGGGTCCCTTTCGTCTGAAAATATTGAGCTATATGTGTGATTGAATTCGCGAGGATGCCAAGAACTAAAGGAAGGTATCTATGACATCTAATAGTCTCACAATGTACACTTAGAGCGAAAATGTGATTGAAAATAAAAGAAACTAAAAATTTTGATAATAATAACTGAGTTTAAGTATATTTTATCGATGCTGTAGATAGGTTCAACAAACTGTTATTGCTAGTGGGTTAAATTACTATAATTCATCTTAAAAAAATGCAGCTAATAATTTTTTTTCAAGATGCAGGAAAATATGGACGGAATAAAAATAAGATAAAATTTTGGCTAAAATACAAAAAAAATCTTTATAAATATCTTTTTTTTTTTTTTTTTCTCTTCTGACTTTCAAAAATCTATATTTTACCCCTTAAAATATTAAAAAATATTTTCAGAGAATTACGGTGTTAATGAAGAGGGTGAAATGACCATATTGACTTTGCTTGTTTTATAAAGAAAAAAATTAATTTTTAATATATTTATATTACTTTAAAGATATTTTTGATATAAATTATAAAAAATTGACGGAATATTGACAGAATCCTGATGGAGGGGGCCAAATGTATCAACTTAAATTTTTAAGAAAGTAAAATATAAATTTTTGAATGTCAAAAAAAAAAAAAAAAAAAAAAAAAAAAAGAGTATTTATGGAGAAATTTTATGTAATGTAGCCTAAATTATTTTAAAAAACTTTCTATTTAATATCTATGGACTATAGAGTTACCGGCGGCATCAAGTTATATCTATGGACTACAGAGTTACCCGCAGCATCAAGTTTCCTGTAGTAGTAATGTTTCCAGGAGGTCAGTCACCATGGACTGTAGAGTTACCAGCAGCAGTCGGCCACCTTGAAAGCTTCCCCTTTGATCAAACTGCTTGTCATCAGGAACAAAACCAGAATTTAATTACGAGGAAGACCAAAATATATTTAAATAAAAATTTTAGTACATCATCAATTTTGTTTTAAAAAATTATTAATTAAATAATTAATATAAAAATATTAAATTTTTTAAATATAAAAATATTTAATATTTAATTATTTTATTTATATTATTTTATTCAAATAACTAAAAATTTTACTAAATATAATCGTAATTCACTTTGATCAATGATTTTAGCTAAAAGATCTATTAAATTTAGTATAATATTTTATTTAGTTAAATAAAATAGCTTATCAAAAATAGTTAGAAATTTAAAAAATATGAAATTTCTAAGTCATGATAATTACATCACGGAATAAAACTTTAGGACTGCGTTTGCTTCGGGGATAAGAAAAATTTAATTATACCGGGGATAGATATAAGTTATGATATTAGCAGAAACTAGTGTAAATTTCTGTTTGGTTGGGTTTAAGAGTTATACCGGGTATAAAAAAAATTGTGTTTGGTAAATTAAAGAGAAATAAGAAAAATAAAGAGGACTAAAATTTTAATTTATGATTAAAATTTTACTGATATGGTTTTAAATATTTAATTTAAAATATTTATTAAAAAAATTATTAAAATTTATATTTTACTTATATATAAAAAAAATTATTAAAAAAAATTATCATATAATTTATTAAAATTATATGATAAATTTATTAAAAATTAAAGTTAAAAATTTTAAAAGCTATAAAATTTAAAATTTAAAATTTATAAATTTATAAATGTTAAAAATTTTAATTTTAATTATTTTAAATAATTAGTTAATTGTCTAAATACTTAAATAATTAGTTAATAAAATAATTAAAATAATTAAAATATTGGATTAATTAAAAAGTTAAAATAATAATTAAAATTATATTAATTTAATTAAGTTTATTCTCAAATGGGAACAAGCCTTGTTTCAGGAAAAGGCTGGAATAGTAATTTCAGTCTTATGAACAACTGTTTCCACCCCTACTTAATTGCGTTTGGGTATAACTAGAGGGGATAAGCCCTTATCCCTCATAGTTCTCGTTACCAAACGAGGCCTAGTGGAAAGAGCATTACTGTATATATATATATATATATATATATATATATATATATATATATATATATATATATATATATATATATATATATATATATATATATATATATATATATATATATCTATATGTGTGTGTGTGTGTGTGTCATCCCAATAATTTTACAGCATCGGATGATGATGAAATTATAATTATATACAAAAAAAAAAAATATTTATAATTTTTTTAAATAAAATATTTTTTAAAAATAATTTAAAATCGAGTTATGAATCTATATGTTTTGAATGCAAATTATAATTATACTATTAATAAATAAAAAGTAAGAATTAAATGAAATCGGTGAGTCAAGACATGCAGCTAGGTGTAAATTATAGTATACTATAAATCAGAATTATATTATTATGCTTAACTAAACTCTTACTTTTATATATATATATATATATAAAGGCCAAGAGAGAACCCACTCCAACCCATCTTCAGGTAGGGTCCAGCTAGTGGTACACCCAAGATATATTATGCTTAACCAAACATTTGCTTTATATTTATAGAGGTCGAGAGAGAGCCCACTCCAACCCATCTTCAGACAGGGTCCAACAGCTAGTGGTACACTCCATCTTGGGTGTAGGATATACATCCCACTCATTTAAGAGTGAGGCTTTTCTATTCGTCACTTCGAAGTGACGAGTAAAATTCACCTCACCCTAAAGTTAATGAATGGAGTGTACATTCTACACCCTCAGATGGGGTATACAAAAAATATTTTCCAACCCAAAAATGTTGGAGACTAAGAATTAATATATTATTATTATACATCGGAATTAAAAAAAAAAAAAAAAAAAAAAAAAGTCACGTGGGAGTAACCCATTACAACTTACAAAAAAAAGGTTAAAAATGTTTGAAGATTATTCCCTATACTATGGATCACTGTGAAATGGGCCCCTAAACTTTTTGTTTTTGTGCTTTGTTGAGCTCCTTTAATGATTTAGATTTTGATGTAGATTTTAATTTTCTCTAACCCGCCACTATGTTTCTTCGCATTAGGATTATATGTCGGTTCATTTCTAAAGCAATTATTCGAAATCTGGTGCTACAAAGGTCGGGATTGCCTGTATATATGGTTGGATTAATCAATATCTGTATTTGATCTCCAAATAGAATTCTTTCTCTTTGAGAAAATGGCAGTATGTTGCCCCTTTATTTATATAAAAATGAACTCGGTTACATAGGAGTGACAGCTAGGCCTCGTCACGAAAGGCGAAAAAAAAATAGAGAAAAAAAATTACACACAGAAAGAGTTCCCGTCTAAAAAATAGAATTCTTGCTGAAAGGGTATTGTACTGTAAATTTAAATTGTATGAATTATTCTTAGTAGTATAGTTTAGGCTAACGGGTATTGTTGTAGAGAAGAAGGAATTTTTGTTTAGGTGCAAGAAATTAAGAGAGGCCAACAAATCCAATGAATCAGGAATATGCCCAAATAGATTGTTATTGGATAAGTTCTTAATTAAAACTCTTGATGTGTTCGTCTTGCAAATGTAACATGTATTCCACGTCCACTATAACTAGTTCTAAAAGAATAGTAAGAGCAATTTTATTTTCATTCAATGTGAGACTGTTGGGGTGCCCCCCGTTTAGACCTGACGTCCTCGTCAATCCAAACACACACACACAATCCAAAATTATCAGACGATGTGAGACTTGTCTCGCTAACCTTGTCATCTAGACCCAGGCTCAGCCGATACTCATCACACGCTTCCGGCTGGTGATTGGCTCTGATACCAAATGTGACATCCTAACTTCCCAAAAGGTCGCCCATTCTAAAACTACTCTAGTCTAGCACGCTCAACCCTCTTAACCTCTTGGGCATTACTACCATCCAAAATATTATAGCCGGTTTAAAAGATTTAGTCATATTATATCATTTATATATAACACTAATTCAAATTCTGGAGGTGTCACATTCTTCTTCCCTTTAACTCCTGACGTCTACGTCAGGCTCAAGCACACTCATAAGTATCAGGCGATGTGAGACTCATCTCGCTAGCCTTAGTCGACATTGTTGGGAGTTGCACTCCACCCACAACGGTCATTAGCCGGAGAGTCTCACTCTATCCGCTATATAACTCTGATTCAGCTAAGACTCATCTCATATTTTCGATTGGTGAATGGCTCTGATACCAACTGTGACGCCCCAACTTCTCAGAGGGCCACAATTCTATAATTACTCTAGTTCTAACACGCTTAATCCTCTTAACCCTTTGGGTCTAACTACCATCTAAAATGCTAAAGACGGGTTAAAAGGTTTAATCCTATTTATACTTTATATATATGACTAATCCAAATCCTAGGGTTATTACAGAAAGCGGAATTGTGATTAAAAATAAAAGAGACCAAGAACTTTGATAATAATAACTGAGCTTAAGTATATTTTATCGATGCTTTAGGTTCAATAAGTTATTATAACTAGTGGGTCAAATTATTATAGTGCATCTTAAAAAAAAATATACAACTAATAAATATTTTTCAAGATGTTGGAAACTATGGACGGAATAAAAATAAGATAAAATTTTTAATTTTTTTTTTAAAAAAAACCTTCTAATATCTATGGACTGTAGAGTTACCCCGCAGCATCAAGTTTCCTCTAGTACTCATTTTTCCAGGAGGTCGGTCACCATGGACTGTAGAGTTACCTGCAGCATCAGGTTTCCTCTAGTAGTAATGTCTACAGGAGGTCGGCTACCTTGAAAGCATCCCCTTTGATCCAATTGCTTGTCATTGGAAAAAGATCAATCAACTTCATACTTATTCAATATTCCTTCCTACTTATTCTTGTTTTTTTTCTTGTAGGACGATCTTATAAACCTTCTTAATCAAGACTATATAGATTTTCTGTTTCCATAATGCAAAATTCATTCCATCAAATCAAAAAATCTCATACTTCGTTGTTATAACTTTTCCACCATCGTTTCACGGCCAATAAACTACAAAGGACTAAACACTCTCATACTAATTGAAGGGAATGACTGAGAAGTTACCGAGCATGTCTCACACGACGAAAATAAAATCTTTTGTAGAAGAAAATAAACGAGAGAATGATTATAAAAAATAAATACAATAATAATAAAACAATAAAACGAACAAGAGAACATAAAAACACAATATTTATGTTGAAAATTTACTCGTTGAATGAGTAAACGATTGAATCGGATTCGGTTGGGTTATAAGTATTTATTATACCAACAACGTGTCTACCTACGTCTACAGTCAAGTCAGCCTCAATGCGTTTTTCGTTTTTGTTTTTGTTTTTGTGCTTTGTTGAGACTCTTTAATGATTTAGATTTTGATTTTCTCCAACCCATCACTATGTTTCTTCTCATTAGGATTATATGTTGGTTCATTTCTAAAGCAATTGTTCGAAATCTGGTGCCACAATGATCAGGATTGCCAGTATATATGGTTGGATTAACCAATATCTTTATTTGATTTCCAAATGAAATCCTTCCTGAAAGGGTATTGTACCGTAAATTTAAATTGTATGAATTATTCTTAGTAGTATAGTTTAGGCTAACGGGTAGTGTTGTAGAGAAGAAGGAATTATTGTTTAGGTGCAAGAAATTAAGAGAGCCCAACAAATCCAATGAATCAGGAATATGCCCAAATAGATTGTTATTGGATAAGTTTTTGATCTACTATTCCAACATTTTGACAGCTCATCAAATATATTGTTGTTCGGTATGCCAACAATTTGGCAGCTCTAGTTAGTTAGGAGTATAATGCGGGTCATGCCGGCCACATTACCCGGACCTAAACGGGGCCCGGCCCAACTTGAAATCCGCCCCGGCCTTGCCAAGCCAGATCCCTCCGGCCCAAAAAGCATGAGCCGTGGCGGACCGATTATTTATTTTTTTATTTTTTAAATTTTTAAAAATATTATAAAGAATTTTAAAATATGAAAGATCAAAATGTTTTCTATTTAAACTGATATTTTGATTAAAAATAGCTGAAATTTATAATAATAATTATAAAATAATAATTATTTATTTTTTTTTTAAAAATATATTGTTATTACTATATGGAATAATACGAGGGAGAAGACCTTTTAGTTTTCATAGAAAATGATCTCAAAGCATCTCCTCTAGTCAAATTGCTTTTCATTACTTTATTTGGTAATGAAATTCCAAGCCAAAGTATGGTTTCAAGCTGAAAACAAAAAAAGAACCAAACTAAATAAGGTAATTTGGTTCGATTTATTTGGTTTTCAGTTTAATTTGGTTGCGAGAGTAATCAAAATTTGATTTTCGATTTCTGTTCATTTTGACACTTCTTCTTAATCGTACCGAACTGAAAACCAAATAGTGTATTATTCACACTTTTTATCCTCATCATATATTTAAAACAATGTTTATAATCCAATCTTGTATTCTAATACATAACAAAACTCATTTCACAACAACATAGTTTAAATTGTATGATCCGAATTCAATTTTTGGTATGTAATTTTTATCATGATTCAATTTTGATTCTTAAAATCAAGAACTAATTTGGTTTGGTTCGAATTGGTCTTGATAATAAATCCTTTTGGCTCAGTTATGTATAAAACTGAGAATTTTGATTAGATTTAAATTATTTTTGAAAACTGAACCAAATCAAACCGAATGCACCCATAGCCTTGAGAAAGGTTTTTTTTTTTTTTTTTTTTTTTTTTAAGATGTGAAACAGAGAAAATATGATAAAAATGGTGCTGGACTAGGAGCCATCCAACAATAAGCATGCCACTTTTTTACTGTTTTATATTCCATTTCACTTTAAAAAGCATAATCGTCCAATAGAAAGTGCTCAACTTAAATTGCTCAATTTGGAATCTTGTAATGTGCTTGTGCAACTTCAACTCATGATAACTAAGTCGCAAGAGACGAGGCCAGAATTTTAACTTTAAAGAGTCAAAAATATATTATACAAAATATATTAATTTTTAAAAATTATTAATAAAAAAATTATATATAAGTAATTTTTTGTTTATTAACTTTTGACTTTTTAATATATATTTTTTTAGAAAAAAATAGAGTATAGTTGCTTTTCCTATTAAAATAATAATATTCTAGATATCTATAAAAAAAATTATTTCAAAAAATCAAGTATTAATATTTAGTATAATTTGTTAATCAAGTATTACGATATATCAAAAAAATTAAGTATTAAGATTTTGTATAATTTTTAAATCAAGTATTAGTTAATTAAATTTACATTTCGTGACCCACGAGACAATATTATTTTTTTTAAAAAAAAATTATTTTGGCTCCTAAAATTTACACTATTTTTATTTTTTTTAATAACTAAATAATAGACTGTTATGTAATTTTAAAAATGTTAGAAGGGCCATGGCCACTGTAGGCCTCCACATGGCTCCCTCCCTGAGAAAATTCTAGTGGGGAATTATTGTATGCACTCGGTGTATCCGTACAGCCCATGCACTACACCCGAACTCTGACACCCCAAAATACCACATCAGATAAAAATAAAATTATGATTGAGTATATAATAGATATAGGCATTAATAACAATAACTGGACGGCAACCTGTGAAAAAATCTCATAAGGCACCATGGCTCAACTCAGCTTATGATTTATTTTCGATGATGAAACTTTCAAATAGATAATCGTTACTTATGAATATAATTTATAACTATAATTAAAATTTTAAATATAGAGATATGTGAAGTACATAGTAATATAGTATTTGCTTGTTCTAGAGGGTTAATTACACTACTGGTCCTCAGTATTTACCTAATTTGTCACTTTAATCCTTAACAGTTTATTTTTTTGGCAATCAGGTCTCCATCTTTATTATTTATATAGTAATTAGCATCAACACAATTACTAAATTTGACAAAATTAGCCACATGGATAGGTTAGCTAGTATCTGGTACCATGGCAAATATTGTTTGGTGATTAAGTGGCAATTTTCATTAGAGTTAATGAATTTTTTAACAGCAGTGAATTAATTGAAATAAATGATGAAGGTTAGGTATTTGATTGCAAAAATTAAGGAGTCGTAGACAAAAGCAAAAAATTAAGTAAAAGCTGGGGACCAATGATGCAATTAGCCTAATTCAAAGAAGAGTAAACACAATTTCATTTTTGTTTTTCTTTTTTTTTCCGAGAACAAATTGTATTACAATCCTCTATAAGAGTTAAAATAATAACAAAAAGCCAAAAGTATATACAGAAACAAAAGAAATATTCAACTTACAACAAGTTTGTGAGAACAAACACTTAAAAATTTATTTCCACTAACATGCAGTAGATTACATATATTAGTATTTACACAAAATTATTCAACTTCTGCTATATATAATTTTAGTGCATTTTAATAACCAGCAAAAAACTTGAAGTACATTTTATCAATCATGTAGAAGTAAGTATTTCTCCAAGCAGATTTGAAGAGTAAGACACCATAAACTCCCCAAAACCCCACAACAAATCCCAATACTATACCAAGATAAAATTCTATATTCTCCAAGCCACCACCATGTTTCTTCTCAGGAGCATATGTTGGTTCATTTCCAGAGCAATTCTTCAAAATCGGGAAACCACAAAGATAGGGATTGCCAGCATATATAGTTGGATCAACTAGTGTCTGCATTTGATCTCCAGAGGGAATCCTTCCCGAGAGGTTATTGTATGATAAATTTAAGCTTTCCAAAGATGTTATGGTCGCTATACTTTGGGGGATGGTTCCATTTAATTCATTCATGGAAAGATCGAGAGACTCCAAAGACTGTAAGTTTCCTATCATATTCGGAATCCTTCCCGTTAAGTGATTTCTGGATAAGTTCAAATTTTTCAGCACGAATAGATCGACTATTTCATCAGGGATCGCACCGTGAAGGTTGTTACCTGAGAGATCTATGCTCTTCTCAAGAAAGAGGTTGTTGGAAAATTGAAGATTCAACCCTTTTGTTGCAATATATAATCTTTCACTCGTCAAATTTTGATACGCCATGTTGATTTCTTCAAATCCATCGAAACCAAAACCAAAACCAAAACCAAAACCATATATTTCAGCCATATATTTAGGTAACTTCGTTGAAGCCATCGCAGAGAAATTACCGAATGATTGGGGTATGTATCCTGATAAATTATTCCAAGAAAGATCTAAGATTTGAAGATTCTCGAGTTGTCCGAGCTCTACAGGAATGTTGCCGACAAACATATTAGACATCAACCGAAGTATTGTAAGCTCTGTTAACTTTCCTATCCACGTAGGGATCTCACCAGATAAATTATTTTGCCCGAGATCAAGTAATACTAATGGGCAATCTTGTAGAGAAGAAGGAAGTTCTCCATATATGCTATTATTGTTTAAGTGCAAGAGCTTAAGATTACTGAGAGAGCCCAATGAATGAGGAAGTTGTCCTGATAGCTTGTTATTGGATAAGTCTATAATATTCAACCTCTTTGATGCACCATTCCAGCAATTTGGCAGCTCACCAAATAAGTTGTTGTTCGACATGTCAAGAATGTACAAAGATTGCAAGTTGCATATAGATGATGGAATGTTACCGCTGATGGAGTTGTTCGAGAGAAGAACGGTGAACAAATTAGTCTTGAAGAATGACCGCGGAAGTGATCCAGAAAACATATTGCTTGAGAAATCAAGTGACATCAAAGAATCAGGCAAAATTGGTAAGAATCCTTGTAAACAGTTAGAACCTAAATTTAACACCCATAAAAATGTCATATTTTTCAGAGAAGATGGCAACATGCCGCTAATTTGGTTATTGGAAAGGTCTAAGTACATGATAGATGAGCCTGTGTCCCAAAACCAATAAGGAATAGTTTCTGCGATCCCAGTGTTCGACAAATCTAAGATTGCAATTTCTTGTTGCAATTGGAGCCATCTCGGAAATCGTGGACCCAATCGACATGACTTGAGAATTAATTGTTGCAGTTGAAAAGGAGGCACCCAATTATCCTCCACCTTCAACTCAAGAGATGTACCACCCAACCATAGTTCCTTTAATCTTGTGAAGTTCATAAGATGAGTTTCAAGTATAACCCCAGCAAACGAGTTTCCATCAAGATAAAGATAAGTTAGATTAGATAGTTTACGTATCCCTGTGGGTATCGAACCATTGAGGAAGTTATTGCTGACATCCAAATATATAAGACTCGTCATATGTTCAAGCCAGCCAGACAAATTTCCCTTTATATTTGTGTTCTGTAAATCCAATATTTGCCAATTATTAGAAGGGACGCAAGAGAGTACTGACATAAATCCATTTATATCTCTATCAATATTGGCTCCTGACAAACTTAAAGTGTCCAATTTGCAAAGATTATTGATTGAATTTGCTATCAGGCCCTCCAAGTTGTTGTGTCCTAGTATCAAGGAAGTAAGAAGAGTAAAATTGTTTAGTTCGACAGGAATAGGGCCGGAGATATTATTGTAGCAGAGATTGAGATATGTCAAACTAGTGAAGTTCAAAAGCCATCTGGGCCAGGGGGAGTTGAAGGAATTCTGTTGGAGATCAAGTCTGCTCAAACTTGTTAAGTTAAAATCAGAAATGGGGTCAGGATTTCCTGGAAGTTCGCACAACTCTAAGCGGAGAACTTGCAATGAAGACAACATGTTTACTGCTTGTAACCAATCATCCGCATTCGATAGCGTTGTATAGCTCAAGTCAAGGTACTTCAATGAAGATAGACCTTTGATCCACAAAAGCTTGCCAAGAGATGTGTAATAACTAGCACCAAGGTCAAGATAACGAAGAGTTGACAAGTTTCCGAGTTCTGGAGGTATCCCACTAGTAAAACCAGCCATAGAGAGGTTAAGATATCTTAACTTCTTATATGAAGCAATGAAATTAGGGAAACTGGTATTAAAGTCATTCATACTGAGATCTAAGTGTTTCAAGTGGCTTAAAGAAAGCAATGATGAATTGACCTCACCGCGTAGACTCATTTGGAAAGTTCCATTGGGGTTTCTGAGGTTGAGCTTCTCAACTCTGCCGGTCTTATTGTTGCACCGAACTCCCTTCCATGTGCAGCAGTCAGAACCTTCCCAAGAAGACAAGCGATCCAGAGGATCCACGGCGCCGGATTTGAACGCGAGAAGTGCCTCGCGCTCTACACTGAAGCATCCATGCGTCTCCGAGATTTGGTTTCCCAGAAGCCAACCAATGAATAATATTACCAAAAGGTGCATGCTTGTAGTTTTAAACCTCGACATGCTTCAATCACCAGAAGCTTTCTATTAGAAGAAGGTATATATATAAGATTACTAGCTCAAGCTATGTATATATAGCAGCTATAGTATAGATTGGTCAAATTTTGAATGGAATTTTGGGGCTAATTAATTTGGTCCAATTTGGCCTTATTTGTAGGATGTAGCTTTCTGGATGAAGTATTGTATAAGTAGAACTTTTAGAAGAAATATTATATTAAAATTTCGGTAGTTTCTATTTATAGTAGAATTAGAAATACCAAATTACAATTTATATATATGCCGCTGGCCTCAAAATTTTGTTTATGATTTTCACTGCCACAGAACCGCATGATTTTTTCTCTTATCAGAAGTTCAATTAATTAAATGACTGCTGCTGAAAATAAAAGTTGTAGAACTGAAAAGAATTAAATATTCTACTTGCTTATTTGATTTGCGTCATGCCATTTTTTTTTTTTAATTCTCTATTTATTTTAAATAATTAATTTAAAATAGCTTATTTAACTCATGTTAAATAATTAATTTAACCTAGTGGAAATTTAATTCTCTATTTATTAATATAAGGTATCATCGATCAAAATATATTATAGCTAGGGTTGGCATTCTTGCTCGATGTTTGCAAGCTAACTCGTGTTTGGCTTGAAATGAGATCGATCGCTCATTTAATAAACGAGCCAAACGCAAACTGAATTTTTCAGCTTGAAATCTTAATGAGCTGAACACGAGCTTGGGTCAACTCACTCGTGTTTGACTTGAAATAGCTCAAATGTGTGTGTAGACCTAGAATACTATACTATTAATAGCACAAGTTTTTCGCCGTTAGATCTATCTCTTTGATCATTTCCACCACTTAGATTATACTAATATCCTAACCACCCACAAAACTCTAGAGATCCACTATCACTCTAACCGTACATTTCTTCATCCAAGGGCTAAAAACTTAATAGTTCCAATGGTATAGTACCATTAGTAACACAGTATTATATATATATATATATATATATATATATATATATATATATATATATATATATATATATATATATATATATATATATATATATATATATATATATATATATATATATATATAGTCCGGCTACTATACTATCGATAGCACCAAGCATTTGGTGCTATCAAGTTTTCTATCCTTAAATCAATTTCTTTAATCAATTCTGCCCGTTAGATTTTATTATTTTTCCAATCACCCATTAAACCCAAGCGGCCCACTATCATCTAAACCACACATCTTTTAATCTAAAGATTAAAAAGTTAATAGCACAAATGACTTGGTGCTATTAATAACATTCCAGCCTAGCTCATATAGAGTCTGGCTATTATACTATCAATAGCACCAAATGCAAAGAGACCTATATTTTGTGAATTTTAATTATTAGATTAGTTTTTTAATTTTCTTTCAACCTACTTAGTAATTGAGCTAACAATTTAATTTGCTATTCGCGAGTCTGTCCGGATTCAACTCATTAATAAACAAGTCGAAAATATGCTGAATTTTTCAGGTCGATATTTTAATAAACCAGCTCATATTTGACTCTTTTACAGCCCTAATTATAGCTACAAGCAAATGAATTCTCGCCAGCACTGGGTCAATTGAAGGTATTAGATTCTAGCATTGTGTATTTATGCTTGATAGAAGCAAGACATCTTTTTTAGTTATAGCTAGTACAGTACAATGCGACTAGGTAGTACGGTGGTTGTTATACTTGGTATGAGAGCACCAAAGTCGAGTATAAAATAATGTTAGTGATACCTAAGGCTGATAAAAGAGGCATCTTAATAAGACATGTTTAATGAAATCTTAATAAGACTTGGGCTTTCCTAGGTGTACACTCTATAAGGGGTGTACATTCTACACCCTACTTTATTTTGGGATGGGGTGAATTTTACTGGTCACATCCTACACCCTATCCCATCCTGGAGTGAGGTGAATTTCACTGGTGGGGCGAATTTCCTGGGATGGGGTGAAATTTCTGGGGTGAGACTTTTTTCACTGGTCACTTCGATGTGACCAGTAAAATTCATCCCATCCCAAAATGAGGTGGGGTGTAAGATGTACATCCCTCATGGGGTGTACACTTATATATACCCATCTTTTTAAGGATATATATATATATATATATATATATATATATATATATATATATATATATATATATATATATATATATATATATATATATGCAACAGTTTAAATTATTAGTTCAAAATATTTAAGCTTATTTATTATTATTATGATGTTTGATCTTTTATATTTTTAAATTAAAACTTATCTTTCATTCGATATGGGACACATATGTATCAGAATTACCAAAGGTCCAAACAATGTGAGACCTATTGGTATTCGGCTCTAATATCAACTATAACGATCCGACCTATTAACAATAATAACTCACATTAGATATCGGACTTTTTTAGAATAATACCAACTGACCAAGTAACAATAATACCTTGCATCCAATCCGATGATCTGGAAGTATTAGAATATTACGAATAGCAAAAGAATAATATATTTGATACCAACTGTAAGGATCTGACACATAAAAAATAATAATTTGTTTGGCCTAAACCATCGATCCAAAATATTTAAACTAAGTTATTATTACAAGGATGTGTAATCTTTTATATTTTCAATCAAAATTTATTTTCAATTTGATTTGAAACTATTGGGCCTTACAATAGAAATCTTCAGATAGAATAAA
Organism: Tillandsia fasciculata; assembly: GCA_029168755.2. Lineage (NCBI taxonomy): Eukaryota > Viridiplantae > Streptophyta > Magnoliopsida > Poales > Bromeliaceae > Tillandsia > Tillandsia fasciculata. The sequence goes on from CM054950.1 coordinate 1,378,592, forward strand.
AATAAGATAACATAACATAAAATTAAGATCTGAATGGAAAAAAAAAAAAAAAAAAAAAAAATCTTCTAATATATGTGGACTGTAGAGTCAGAGGTGACGGATGATTGATCAAATTACATGTCATGGGACAAGAATAATTAACTTCATATTTGTGAAATATATATATATATATATATATATATATATATATATATATATATATATTTTGTTGATTTAACTATATTGGGGCTTATTATTTAGGCTATATAATTTGGTAAAATCAAATTTTCTATTTTTATATTTTCTAATTATATATTTGGGCCTCTTACTTGTAAGTCTTTGGATCATAATTTTTTTGATTCACCGGTCCATATTTAATAGTTTTATTTTTAAAGGCTAAAGTACGGATGATAAGAATATTAAAAAATATAGAGAGAAACAGAAGTGGGAGAAAAGAAAAAATTCTAGGAATTTTGGTTTCATTTTGATTTTATCAAAAAAAGGTGAGATCTTCCTTGTGAGGTGTAGTTTGCACCATTTAGATAGAATTCGAGATTTGAGAGTTTCTCTTTATCTTTGAGGAAAGGTGATATCTCTGCTATTTGTATCTCTCTTATAATCTCCACAATTTGATAGTGAAAGCTTCTTTACTTGTTCTTCCGTGGATATAGGCATAGTCGAACCACGTAAAATTATTGTGTTCTTATGGTTTAATTTTTATTCTTATTGTTTTAGTATTTGGATCTTCATTTGGATGTTTAGGGTGTGAATAATAAAATTACCTCCCAAATAATAGTAAAATTATCATTAATATTTTTTATCCTTATTTTATAATATATATATATATATATATATATATATATATATATATATATATATATATATATATATGACAAATAATTCAAAGGCTAATACTTTACGCGTTTTGTAAGGATATCCAAAATATAGTTGACGAGTTTGATTTACATATAAATATTTGTTAGCTGCAGGTTTGGGTTTTTTTGTGAAAGGATGGTGTTATGCCAATTACTCTAATCGCTGTGCTATTTCCAGCATTTTTTATTGGTTTTCTTTCTATGCTTCTCTTTCTTTCTTTTTTTAATTTATATGCATGAAAATTCATCCCACTACAACAAAATTAGATTATAGAAATACATGTTTGTGACATTTTTGTATAAGTGTCATATCTATATTTCATCTATATTCAAAATTAAGTTATAGAGATATATTTTTGAGACACATTACAAAAATATATCGCTATACACTCTAGCGACGACACATATAGCAATACTTACAATAAGTGTCGGTATTTTTGTCAGCGACACTTTTTTTATATTTTAGAAATATTTAAAAATATCACTATATCCTAATTTTATTGTAGTGGATTCTATGTTTTAAATTTACGGAATATTTGATTTTGCCTATTAAAGTTGATTTGCTAGTAGTATTTCTCAATAACACAGCGTAAGAAACATAATATATATAATTTATCTGATCTTTTCTGCACGTGAAAGCAAGAAAAAATATTAAAATATTTATAGGTATTTCTTTATCACTACTAAAAAAATTTTTAAGTGAGATAAAATTATAAGCAACTAACTTTAAATTTAATTGGGCGCGCCATTTGGAATTACTATCTAATCTTTAAAAATTTTTGTTCATTTTATTTGATTTGATTTTATCTCATCCGATGCATTTGTACATTCGCATACACGTACCCCACTATTTTTGGTCATTTATTTTATCTGATTATTTGATCTCTACCATCCAATGAGTTATAGTTTTTTAAAGTTAAAAACTAAGTGATTGAATTAATTAATAATATAATATGCATTTTAAAAAACATTTTGGGTCACAGATCCCTACAAACTGCATGACTTGGAGCAAGTCAAAGTGCTCATGGAATTCCAGGCCATGATATTTACATAATTATACAATCACATGATGATAACTCATCTGTGGCTAGAAATTAGTATAAAGAAATGTTAGCAATATTTAACTGTCACGAATTGTGCATCTTAAAAAGACGCATATAATAATTTCTTAGAGGACAAACTGTGGAACATCAGGATACCATTGAAAGTGAACATTTTTATTTGGCTGGTGCTGAGAAAGAGGGTTCTGATCAAAGACATCCTTCGGAAAAGAAACTGGAATGGACCCAGCTGTTGCGCCATCTGTTTAGGTCCAGATGAAACAGCGGACCATTTTTTTTTTTTTTTTTTTTGGGCCCGGCTGCTCTATTGCAGAAATCGGCTGCCCAGTTGCTAAGTTCACCTCCGTCATGAATGAAGCGCCAGCATGCTGCCTTTCACTCAAAAAAAAAAATTTCTTAGAGATGCAAAAAGCTATGGATGGAATAAAATTAAGATAAAACGGAAAAGAAAAATAATTTTAAAAAAACTTGTAAAATCTATGGACTGTGGAGCACGTTCCCTCTAGAAGTAATATTTCCAGGAGGGGACCTTGAAAGCATCTCCTTTGATCGAATTGCTTTACATGGGACAAAATTAATCAACTGCATATATGTGGAATTCCAAACTATGACAATGATCAAAAGAGTATTGCGTTACGTGCAATGTAAGATACCCAAAACATAATTGATGAATTTGATTTACATAAAATAGTAGAACCACAATCAAGAGTATTCGACAATGAAGTGTGAATGATAAGTTTTGTAATTGTATAATAAATTTGGGTTAATTGTATATGGCTCCCTATAAATCTATCGAATAGCAGATATATTTCTATAAAGTTCAACTTTTCATAATTATTTCTTCAAAAGTCTAACGTTATTCATATATATCCCTACCGCCTATCTCTGTTAGAAAAATCTAGTTAATCATATGTTAAATACTTAATCTTGATTAGTTAGTACGGTAAATTTACCTTTTTACCCTTCCAGATATTTCTGTATTATTTTTTAGAGGGACATTTTTGAAAGGGCAAAATTATCATTTCACATATAATCTGTTAAAAAATAAACAGTGAACTAACGATAATAAACCGGAAGGATATATATGAATAACGTTGGACTTTGGAAGGGATAAATATGAAAAGTTGAACTTTGTAGGAATATATCTGCTATTCGATATGTTTACAGGGAGCCGTATGCAATTAACCCAATAAATTTTGTCTATATAGAGATGTTTCTAATTGTAATTTGTTGTTCGAATTGAAAAGTATGTGCAGGGTCCCATATCGTCTGAAAATATTGAGCTATATGTGTGATTGAATTGACGAGGATATCAATTAAGAACCAAACGGAAGGTATTTATGACATCTAATATATAGTTTCACATTGTACAATTAGATCTAAATTGTGATTGAAAATAAAAAAGATCAAAAACTTTGATAATAATAACTGAACTTAAATATATTTTGTCGATATTTTAGATTCAACAAACTATTATTGCTAGGGGTCAAATTATTATAATAATGCATCTTAAAAAAATGCAACTAATAAATTTTTTTCAAGATGTAGGAAACTATGGACAAAATAAAAATAAGAAAAAAAATTTAATTTTTTTTTAAAAAAAAACCTTCTTATATCTATGGACTGTAGAGTTATCAAACCGAAAAATCTCATACTTCGTTGCTATAATTTTTTTCTCATACTTCGTTGCTATAATTTTTTCCACCATCGTTTTACCGCCAATGAACTACAAAGGACCAAACACTCTGATACCAATTGAAGGAATCGACCGAGAAGTTACTTAGCATGCCTCAAACGACGAAAATAAAATTTTTTGTAGAAGAAAATAAAAGAGAATGGTCATAAAAAATAAACACGAGAATAATAAAATAATAAAACGAACAAGATAATACAAAAACATAATATTTATGTGGTTCGATCAACAACGTGTCAACCTATGTCTACAGGCAAGTCCACCTCAATGTGTTTTTCGATTAATTCACGGCATAAAAATATGAGTATAATGGATTACAAAAAACTTTTTCTTAGAGCTCTCCATATTTTTCTCTCAACTAGGATGTCTTCAATAAACCTCTTTACCAAGTAACCTCAAAAAATGAGACTCAAAATTTTGAAATATGAATTACAAGATTTTATATAATCATAAAATCCAAATTCTAGTAGGAAACACACTCTATAGTCCATCCGAGTTTCTGATTTAATTACTTCTAGCGGTCGATTTCTTTTTAAGAATTCTTTTTAAAGTATTTTTGTATTATCTCTAATCTTTGGAACAAGTTTAGATTAAATTAGAGTCCAATCCAATATACTTCACTCGTGGCAGAGTTGGGTACCAATACTCAACTTAAAGTACTCGTACTCAAACTGTGTACCGGTACATAATATAAAAATAGTTTTTCAAATTTAGATTCTGAAAAGCTACTGAGATACTTTTTAGTACCAGTACTCAAATTTTTAATTTTTTTTTTACCGTAATATCGATTTGAAACATAGCTTTACATAATCCAACAAATCTCATCACACTCCCATGTAAAATAGCAACTATCTAAATAATATAGCCTATTCAGTATTGTTGGACAAAAAACTAAGTAACTTTTAAAATAAGCCACTTTAGAATCCCTTCCATAGAGTATTTCGGCAGGAGCTTTGGGGATGTATATCTTACATCCCACCCCATCCTGGGGTGGGTATATCTCCACTCATCACATCGAGTGACGAGTAGAATTCACCCCACCCCAGGATGGGGTGGGGTGTAAGATGTACACCCCCAAGGGGGTGTACACTTATACATTCCCTTTCGGCAGACCTCATATTCTATTTGGATGTCAGTACAAGTGACAGAAAACTCTCATCTAAATATTTAATTTTTTTATTTTTTTCTTTTACTTATAAAAATTTATATTTTATTTTTAAAAATTTTAAAAATATTTTGAGGGGTTCCGATGTTAATATATAAAGAGGGAGAAATGGTCATATTACTTTTACTTATTCTATAAAAAAAATAATGTTTAATATATTTTTATTTTTTTTAAAAAAAAATTGGTATATATTATAAGAAATGGGTAGATAGTGATAAAACTCCGAGGAGAGTTAAATACATCAACTTTAAATTTTTATTCAAGAACAAAATACAAATTTTGGATAGGACAGTATATGTTCGCCGACAACTAATTTATTTTATTCTAAAAAAATAAATTAATAAATTAAAAAGATGTGCCAAATAAAATTTTCGTGCATCCAAATAATTCATCAGATCACATTTTCAATTTTTTATCCATAATTATTAGAAAAGGGAGTAGCTGAGATTTTGATATATTACTAGTCCTCTCTGATTATGAAACTGGCACCTCAACTTTAATTTTTTTTATCTTAACTTTAATTTTCTTTTATTTAAATTTTTATACTTTACTTTAGTCAAATTTAACATTGTATCAAAATTAGTGACTCCATTAGTTATTAACCATTAATCGGTCTTGTTTCATGGGCTAAAAAGTAATTACAATCATTAAATTTGGTGCAATCAATGTTAAATTTGACTAAATCCTCAATTTTTTAAACTAAAATTATGTAATTAAAAAAAAATAAAAAATTGAGGAGGTCTTAATTAAAAAAATTAGAAGTGAAGGGGCTGTTTTAGAATGGCTTATAGGTTATATTTGTTGTGAAGCTTTCATAGGACTGGCCTAATTTTGAATTAGATTAATCATTTGAGTTTCGTGCGTTAATTAACTAAATTTCTAATTTAGTTTACAATTTATTTAAAATCAAAATCTAAATAGAAATCAGTTGATTTAAATTTAGAAGAAATTAATTTGATTCACTTAAAAGGTGAATATTTTTGTTCGGAATAAATTGAAATTGACCAAAGTTCCCATCCACTTTTATTAGTTGAACAGAGATAAAATATTATTTTAATATATCAATGTTTCCTAATATAAAAAATTTATTAATTTAAATAAAACAATCATTACTTTCTAAAAATCTAAACTCAGCTAGTAGAGAATAATAATATTTTTATATTTAACAAAAATTAATATTTTTTTATGAAAATAATTTTTTATAAAACAAATATGTTATAACTAGCATAAAATTTAGGAAAAAGTTTAAATACCATTCTTGTGGTTCAGAACTTTTTCACCTTACTATTTTGTGATTTAAAATGTATCACTTTAATATCCTACGATTTTATTTTTTTCTTACCATTATCTTTTCAATTAATTTTTTCGTTAAATTGGTGAGAAAGTTAAAACCACAGTATACTAAAGTGAAAATTTGATAAACTATAAGATACTAAAGTGAATATTCGATAAACCACAAGAGAGTATCTGAAGTTCTTTTATATGTTTTAACGGAAAGTTAATGAAGGTAGAAAGAAAAAAAATAAAATCTTAGGGTGAGAAAATGCTAAACCACAGGAAGGATATTTGAAGTTTTTTCTAAAATTTATTCTTACCAAACCAGATTCAAATTAAGGAATTTAATCCTAACTAGCAATTGTGAGTTTATTCTACCAAGTACTCTCTAGAATATATCATATGGTTTGATTGTTTTGTTGTTAATCCTGTAAAAGTTTTTGAAATCTATGGAACAATTTCATCAAATTTGTTAAATCGAATCAAACTGAATTTATACTATTGCCTTTTTTTGTCTCTGTTTTGCTGAAAAAGAATGTTGCAATGCTATTATAGTGTGAAAAAAATTTTCTGTGTAACAGTTATAACACATAAGATATATTATTCTAAATCAATTATATTATGCCAAGTGAGTTAGAGAAGAGTCCAATGAGAAGTAATATGGTAAATGCACAGTAACATGGTGCCTTAATTTTATTTTATTTTTTATTTTTTGTTATTATTTTTGCGAAATGTGGAGATATTTAAATAGATGTGGATACATGCACCATCTTTTTCTTTTTCTTTTTTCTTTTTTCTTTTTTTTTTCTTTTTTTTTTTTTTCATTCTTTTTGGTTTTCCTTACTAAAGAACTACTGGTACTAGACTTCCACATAAGAGAGCCAACAAACCTAATGGCACGGGTCATGCTCCAGACTGATCACTTAATTTTTTTATATTTTATTTTTTTAAAAAAAAATATAAAATTTAAAAATATAAAAAGTTAAAATATTTCTATTTAAACACATATTTTGATAATAAAAAAAAATAGTAATTAAAATTTATATTAATTATTATAAAATAATAAATATTTTTTAAAAAAAATAAAAAAAAAATTTCTTATCTTTTTGAAAGAGGAATTGGGAGGGGTTTGGGTCCATTGGTCCAAAGCCCACTCTTCCCAATATCTGAGGAGAGTTCCCAATGAGCTGCTTTCACGCCCGGCACGGTCTAAGCTTGTTTCGGGCTGTGCTACGCCGGGCAGATGGCCCAACGGCAGCGGCCCAGTACGACCCGTGCCGTGCATAGTTAATGTAGCACCCGTGCCGTACTCCAGCCTGACTGAGGTCATGCCCATTTGACATCCCTAACTCTATAGGGCCCGTTTGGAAATGAAATTGTTCATGAGGATATCTCCTTATCCTTTCAAATACATCAGAAACTACGAGAATATCTTGGTCTAATATTTTTAATATAAGTAAGAACTACTATTCCTATAGTAAAATTCTACTATATTTTTCTTTCCAAAATTATCCCTAGTGAGAATTTAACAAATTTTCTCACATAATAAAGTTTGAGGGTAAAAATGTCATTTAACAAATTGTATATATTAGTAGAAAAGTAATATGAAATTTATAGCAGACAAATAGCATATACAGTTTTTTATGATGAATATATTTTTCAAAAAATATGATGAATAATTTATTTTTTAAAAAAATAGAGCAAATAAAATGTTAAATTAAATATGAAAATAAATTAAATATTATTTTCATAAAATATAATTTGATTTTAATTTTGATTTTAATTTTATCTTTTTTTTTTTATAAGATTTTAATCCATTAATTAAAATAAAGAAATTAGAATTTAATAAGTTTTATCACATAATAAAGCATAAGAGCAAAAAGTTCATTTAACCCAACTAAAACTCTTTATTCCTCTTATTCTTCATTATCATACCAAATACAAAATCTCTTATCACGGAAACCATCCCAAATGTCTTTCTACACTAGTTCCGAACTTTATACTTATTTCAGAATAGCTAGTTTTGTCTTATCCCGTTACCAAACGGGCCAATAAGGTTTTCACAATGGGGATTAGGGACTTATTTAAAAAAATTAAAAATATATATACCATTTTATTGCCCTTTTAACCAATAAAGCACTCAAAACAAAAAAAAGAAGAAGAAAGAATGCTGCTAGGTTCCCCACACACTTTGGAAGTTTGGATAAACTGAATTAGTTTGTAGACATAAAAAATAAAAAAAAAATTTATACATCCTAAAAAGAGTGTACATTTTACACCCCACTTATTTTAGAGAGATAAATTTTACTGATCATTTTGAAATAATCAGTGGAGTACACTCAGTCTTTATATGGATGAAATGTGCATTATACACTCTTTTTGGAGTGTATGAGTGGCATTGCTCGACAAAAAAGGCAAAATTTTATTTTGCTCTCTCATGTTTTAACTAATTTTTTACTTTAAAATTACACTTAACTATTATATGGTTTTGTCTTTATTTTTGCCGAAAATTTTTATTATTAGTTAGGGTTGTAAAATGAAATTAGTTGATAATCGCATAATAGTTAAATGTAATTTTTTAAATCATAGAAAGACAAAATAAAAATGAGCTGAACTATAAGGTATTTAAGTATAATATTTTAAATTATAAGTTGATAAAATAAAACTAAGCTAAACAACATGAGTGCAAATTGAAGTTTACAACAAAAGAAATTAAAGACCTATAGTTTAGGTCCTTCATGGATATCTTTACCTTCCGGAATAAACACCTTTCTTTCGAGCAATATTATTTGTACACTTATTTTTCGGTGTATGTCTTACATCCCACTCATTTAAAGGTGGAGTGTAGTCCACTGGTCACTTCGAGGTCACTTCGAAGTGACCAGTAAAATTTATCCCTTCCTTGAATGGGTAGAATGTAAGATGCACACCCATTTTGGGATGTGCATCTAGCCTTTACCCTGTCCATATTGGCTTAAGAGCAATACTACATGTACATCCCAAAGGAGTGCACATCTCACACCCTCACCATCTAAGGGTGGGGGTATGATGAGGACTTGAAGTGATCCTTAAAAAGCACTCTCATCCTTAGATGGGTGGGGGTGTAATCTGTACATCTCTGTACACCCCTTTGGGGTGTACATGTAGTATTTTTCTTGGCGTAATTATAATTTTACTGTATTGTACTATTTTTTATTTGTTATATTGTACTTTTTTTTTTTCTCAAAACACTTATTTTATTTTATTATATCAATCTCCACACCATAATTTAGATTTTTTTTTATCTTATAATATATATTTTTTTCATAGATAATTTTTTTTTCTCGTCAAGTTTTATATTAAAATTTGAGAACCAAAGTATCATGCACTTCATAGTTTGAAAATCAAAATATCACGTACTGCGTATTACTTCGTTACGTGCATCTTATTCATTTGTATATCCGTATATCGCAAATTCGTTGACTCTGCATCCATCCCATACTTGCAATTCAACACTCTAATTTCTAAATACAAAAAAAAAAAAAAAAAAAAATTATATAACCAAGGATTAAAGTGCCGTGGCACGCAACGGGGGCGTGCCGCTCGTCGTCTGGCACGGTACGGTACAGACACGCTTTCGTACCGACACGTGGTACGCTTGTGTGCCGATGGATACGCATGACCTCCCAGTGACACGCTCCGGTACGAGTTTTTTTATTTTTTTATTTTCAATAAACTCTTATAATATTATTTTAAAATATTTAGTCAAAAAATTATGAATATTTGCTATATATATCTTACTATACTCATCAATTAACATACTGATAAATTTTTTTTATATATAAAGTACAACTATATCTTATAGAGAATAAAAAAAATAATATAATAAATAAATTTACAAGTATAATAAAGAAGGTTTTTTTTTAAAATGACCTTCTAAAAATTTGTATTTTTGAAAATGACCCTACAAAATTAAAAAAATAATATAATAAATAAATTTAGAAGTATAATAAGTAGGGTTTTTTAAAAAAAACGACTTTCTAAAAATTTGTTTTTTTGAAAATGACCCTACAAAATTTGTATTTATAAAAATGGCACTAATCCCGTGTTTGACTTCTTCTCTACATACTAAAACTTATCCAAGTCTCAAAATTTGTATTTCAAAAAAATCATACTTATCTAAGTTTTAAAATTTGTGTTTAAAAAAATAATATTTATCCAAAAAAATCATGTTTATCCAAGTTTCAAAATTTGTGTTTTAAATAAATTTAAAAAAAAATCATGCTTACCCTCATGATTTTTTTTAAAAAATAATGCTTACTAAGATTTTAAAATTTATGTTTAAAATTTTTTTTAAAATTTTAAAAAATAAATTTTAAAAAAATCATGCTTATCCAAGTTTCAAAATTTATATTTCAAATAATTTTTTTTTTAAAAAAAAATCATGTTTATCCATCATGATTTTAAAAAAAAAAAAAAAATCACCCTTAAAAAATCATGCTTACTAAAGTTTTATTTTTAAAATTTTATTTTTTAAAAACAGAAATTTTAAAACATTAGTAAGCATGATTTTTTTAAGCATAATTTTTTAAAAAAATCATGACGGATAAACATATTTTTTTAAAAAAAAATTATTTGAAATATAAATTTTGAAACTTGAATAAACATAAATTTTTAAAAATTTTTTTTTAAAATTTTAAATTATTTTTAAATATAAATTTTAAAATTTACTATAGCATGCGATTTAAAAAAAAAAAAAAAAATCACCCTTAAAAAAATCATGCTTACTAAAGTTTTATTTTTAAAATTTTATTTTTTTTAAACAGAAATTTTAAAACATTAGTAAGCATGATTTTTTTAAGCATAATTTTTTAAAAAAATCATGACGGATAAACATATTTTTTTTAAAAAAAAAATTATTTGAAATATAAATTTTGAAACTTGAATAAACATAAATTTTTAAAAATTTATTTTTTAAAATTTTAAATTATTTTTTAAATATAAATTTTAAAATTTACTATTAGCATGCGATTTTAAAAAAAAAAAAACAAACAAAAAAAAAAAAAAATAAATAAATAAAGGAAAGCTCGTGCGGTGCCGCCCGGCATGACACAGGCGATACCCAACGACATGATACAGTACGGCATGACACGGGCGATATACAACGGGTATCGCCGAGACTCGAGAGGACCCGGGGGGGTGGGGGGGCCTCCTGTACCTTGTCCCTATTTGAGGGGCGTGGTGGCACAGGTGGCACCTTAAACTCAGAGCGGGGATTCGTGAGGCGCGAGTCCTACGAAGTTCTCGAGGCGAAGGAACGGTCGGTCCGCCGTAATGGACAAGGCTCGCAAAGGCAGCGGTGCCGAGCGGGGATTCGTGCGGCGCGGTCCACGAAGTAAGAGGAGACAATCGATGCTGGTTTTCGTGAAGTGAGCCATGGAGAGGACCGAGGGTGTTGGGGCCAGACATGGCCGGCCAATGGAGGTGCCGAATGGCTAGTGGAGCGAGGCTGATTCGATTGTGGGCGACATCCGTCAAGCAAAGCTTGGAAGCTGGGCCGAGTGTGTTGGTGGCCGAGCATGGTCGTGCAATGGAGGTGCCAGGGGGTTGGCGACACGGGAAGAATGTCGCTAAGTTGGCAAACCCTTGAACAGGTGGCACCTTAAACTCAGTATATGGCTAATAGTTGGTAGGATTAAAATATGAAAAATATAGTGCTTGACTCTCTAAATCATGGAGATAGTATTGTACCTGCTTACTTTAGAAAGTTAATTACTCTACTGGTCCCTAATGTTTATCTAATTTTACATTTTGTTTTTTTTTTTTATTTTTTTTTTTCTTTATTTGTTAAGTCGTTGCGGTTAAAACTTTCATTAAAATTAATGAAATCACATGGTTAGTCAATATCTATTGGCGTGACAAATATTATTTGGTGCTAAAGTGGTAGTTTTTTTTGTTAGAATTAATGAACTTTTTGACCATAGATAATTAATTGAAATGAACAGTAAATGTTAGGGACTTGATTGAAAAAATAAAATGGTCAGAGACAACGGTAAAAATTTGTATAAAACGTTGGGGACTAATGGTCCAATTAACTTAGGAAAATATTTTTTCTATATTCAAAATCGGGTGTATATTTTATATCTTATTCATTCTGAAATGAGATAAATTTTACTGGTCACTTCAAAGTGACCAGTGAAAAGGTCTCCACCTATGAATAAATGAAATGTATATCATATAACCGATTTCTAGTGCACGGGAAAACATTGCTCATTAACTTAATCTATACTATATATAAACAAATAAAAAATTTTATGATGATAGACAAAATAAATAAATAAATAAATAAATAAATAAATAAATAAATAAAAAGACTATCCCAACTATATTAATAAAAACCCATCAGATGCATATTCAATGCATATTAAAAAGAACATGAAGACAATCTTACACTTACCATACCATTAGATACATATAGGGATACAATCCAATATCATGAAATTAAAGTGCTTTTGCAAAACAATTTCACGACGTCTTCGTCTTGTAAATATAACTTGCATTGCACGCGCACTGTAACTAATTCTAAAAGAATAGTAAGAGCAATTTTATTTTTGTTCTTCTTTTTTTAAAAACCAATATATATATATATATATATATATATATATATATATATATATATATATATATATTCTACTAAGAGCAAGTTTATGAGAACAAAAACTTCAAAATCCATTTTCATTAATATACAATAGATTATTGCACACCTATACTAGTATTTACATAAACTTCTTCAACTTTTACTATATATAATCTTAATGCATCTCACTTGCGAGCAAAATACTTAAAGTACATCTTATCAATCATGTAGAAGTAAGTATTTTTCCAATCAGATTTGAAGAGCAAGACACCATAAACACCCCAAAACCCCACAACAAATCCCAATACTATACCAAGATAAAATTCTATATTCTCCAAGCCACCAGTGCGTTTCTTCTCAGAAGCATATGTTGGTTCATTTCCAGAGCAACTCTCCGAAATCGGGGGACCGCAAAGATAGAGATTGCCGGCATATATAGTTGGATCAACTAGTGTCTGCATTTGATCTCCGGAGGGAATCCTTCCCGAGAGGTTATTGTATGATAAATTTAAGCTTTCCAAAGATGTTATGGTCGCTATACTTTGGGGGATGGTTCCATTTAATTCATTCATGGAAAGATCGAGAGACTCCAAAGACTGTAACTTTCCTATCATATTCGGAATCCTTCCCGTTAAGTGATTTCTGGATAAGTTCAAATTTTTCAGCTGGAATAGATCGACTATTTCTTCAGGAATCGCACCGTGAAGGTTGTTACCTGAGAGATCTATGCTCTTCTCAAAACGGAGGTTATTGGAATATTGAAGATTCAACCCTTTTGTTGCAATATATAATCCTTGACTCGTATAATTTTGAGACAATATCTGGAGTAATGGACTTGCTTGGCTTAGTGGTGTTGAAATATAAATATCAATAGCATAAAGTGTACGAGTCATGTATTTAGGTAACTTGGTTGAAGCCATCGCAGAGAAATTACCAAAAGATTGGGGTATGTATCCTGATAAATTATTCCAAGAAAGATCTAGGATTTGAAGATTCTCGAGTTGCCCCAACTCTACAGGAATGTTGCCGACAAACATATTGGACGTCAACCGAAGAATTGCAAGCTTTGTTAACTTTCCTAGCCACATAGGAATCTCACCCGATAACTTGTTTTGCCCGAGATCAAGTAATACTAATGGGCAATACTGTAGAGAAGAAGGAAGTTCTCCATATATACTATTATTGTTTAAGTGCAAGAACCAAAGATTACTGACAGAGCCCAATGAGTCAGGGAGTTGTCCTGATAGCTTGTTATTTGATAAGTCTATAATATTCAAACTACTTGATGCACCATTCCAGCAATTTGGCAGCTCACCAAATAAGTTGTTGTTCGACATGTCAAGAATGTACAAAAATTGCGAGTTGCATATAGATGATGGAATGTTACCATTGATGGAGTTGTTCGAAAGAAGAACGGTGTACATATTTGTAGTGAAGAAAGACCGCGGAAGTGATCCAGAAAACATATTGCTTGAGAAATCAAGTGACATCAAAGAATCAGGCAAAATTGGTAAGAATCCTTGTAAACAGTTAGAACCTAAATTTAACACCCATACAGATGTCATATTTTTCAGAGAAGATGGCAACATGCCGCTAATTTGGTTATTGGAAAGGTCTAAGATCCTGATAGATGAAGACATGTCCCAAAACCATTCAGGAATAGTTTCTGCGATTCCAGTGTCCGACAATTCTAAGATTGTAATTTCTTGTTGCAATTGGAGCCATCTCGGAAATCGTGGACCCAATCGACATGAGCTCAAACCTAAATGATTCACTTGAAAAGGAGGCACCCAATTATCCTCCACCTTCAACTCAAGAGATGTACCACCCAACCATAGTTCCTTTAATCTTGTGAAGTTCATAAGATGAGTTTCAAGTATAACACCAGCAAACAAATTTCCATGAAGATAAAGATTAGTTAGATTAGACAGTTTACGTATCCCTGCGGGTATCGAACCATTGAGGAAGTTATTGCTGACATCAAAATATACAAGACTCGTCATATGTTCAAGCCAGCCAGACAAATTTCCCTTTATATTTGTGTTCTGTAAATCCAATATTTGCCAATTATTAGAAGGGACGCAAGAGAGTTCTGACATAAATTCGTTTATATCTCTATCAATATTGACTTCCGATAAACTTAAAGTGTCCAATTTGCAAAGATTATTGATTGAATTTGCTATCGGGCCCTCCAAGTTGTTGTGTCCTAGTATCAAGGAAGTAAGAAGAGTAAAATTGTTTAGTTCGACAGGAATAGGGCCGGAGATATTATTGCAGCAGAGATTGAGATATGTCAAACTAGTGAAGTTCAAAAGCCATCTGGGCCAGGGGGAGTTGAAGGAATTGTCTTGGAGATCAAGTACGCTCAAACTTGTTAAGTTAATTGAAAATGCTATCGGGCCCTCCAAGTTGTTGTATCCTAACATCAAGGATGTAAGAAGAGTAAAATTGTTTAATTCAACAGGAATAGGACCGGAGATATAATTGTCGTCGAGATTGAGATATGTCAAACTTGTGAAGTTCAAAAGCCATCTAGGCCAGGGGGAGTTGAAGGAGTTGGAACGGAGATCAAGTGTGCTCAAACTTGTTAAGTTGAAATCAGAAATAGGATTAGGATTTATTGAAAGAGAGCACGATCGTAAGATGAGCACTTGCAATGAAGACAGCATGTTTACTGCTTGTAACCAATCATCCGCATTCGGTAGTTCTGCAGAGCTCAAGTCAAGGTACTTCAATGAAGATAGACCTTTGATCCACAAAAGCTTGCCAAGAGATGTGGCTCCATAGGAGTAATAACTAGCACCAAGGTCAAGATAACGAAGAGTTGACAAGTTTCCGAGTTCTGGAGGTATCCCACTAGTAAAACCAGCAGTAGAGAGGTTAAGATATCTTAACTTCTTATATGAAGCAATGAAATTAGGGAAACTGGTATTAAAGTCATTCATACTGAGATCTAAGTGTTTCAAGTGGCTTAAAGAAAGCAATGACGAATTGACCTCACCGCGCAGACCCATGAGGTTCAAGGATAAAGGAGTTTCATCGGTGTTTCTGAGGTTGAGCTTCTCAACTCTGCCGGTCTTATTGTTGCACCGAACTCCCTTCCATGTGCAGCAGTCAGAGCCTTCCCAAGAAGACAAGCGATCCAGAGGATCCACGACGCCGGATTTGAACCCGAGAAGTGCCTCACGCTCTACACTGAAGCATCCATGCGTCTCCGAGATTTGGTTTCCCAAAAGCCAGCCCATGAATAATATTACCAAAAGCTGCATGCTTGTAGTTTTAAACCTCGACATGCTTCAAGCACCATAAGCTTTCTATTAGAAGGTATATATATAAAATTACTGCTCAAGCTATGTATATATAGTTGATATATGTTATAGATTGGTCAAATTTTGAATGGAATCTTGGGGCTAATTAATTTGGTCCTATTTGTAGGATTTAGTTTGCTGGATGAAGTACCGTAAAAGTAGCACTTCTAAAAGAAATATTATATTAAAATTTTGTCAATAAATTTTATTTACAGTAAAATTATAAACACCAAATTGCAACTTATGTCGCTGGCCTCAAAATTACTATTTCTATTTACAGTAGAATTATAATTATTATTATTTAAATTTTAGACCAATCCAAATGTAAAGTATATTATATTTTACGAGTTTCAATTATTAGATTAAGATTTTTTTTTTCTTCAAATTTGTCACTTAGTAATCGAACTGGCAATTTAACTTGTTGTTCACGAGCCAGTTTTTGTTCGACTTGTTGATAAATAAGATGAAAATGAGCTAAAATTTTTAATTCTATATTTTAACAATCAGCTCCTGTTCAACTCGTTTAATAAACAGAGCGAACACGAGTCGGCCCGAGTTTGTTAGTGTTCGGCTTGTTTACGGCCCTAATTATAGCTACAAGCAAATAAATTCTTACCAACACTGGATTAAGTGAAAGTATTAGATCTCTGCATTGTGGATTTATGCTTGATAAAAGTAAGATTTTTTTTTTTTTTTCCTCTCAAATTATGAGAATTGGGAAGTGCAAATTGTGTTTGGTTATAGGTAGTATATGCAGACTAGGTAGTATAGTGGATGTTATCCTTAGTGTGAGCACTTGGGAGCTGTTTAGTTGCTTGCTTTTGCAATTACATTGCAGTGTAAATATATACAATCTCAATTTATATATTTAATTTAGTATGGTTAAATTCAACTGCTGCAGGAACAACTGTACAAGAAAGCTCAAATACTATAGTTGAAACTGCATTCAAATTGGCCAACTACATTCAAATTGGCTGCAATTCCAATGCAGCAGTTGGTGAGAAATAAAATCACCCACTCATTAACAATAATAATTAATTAATTAACTATCCATTTAATTAATTAATTAATATATATTTACTTGCATATAGATAAATAAAAATACTTGTAAATAAATAAATACTGATAAAAGGTTTTACTCAATACAAAGCTTTGTGTAAAAGAATTAAAATTTTTTAAAAATTAATTTTATTTAAAATATAAAAAATAGTTTTATTCCTAAATTTTTATAGAATGTAATTATGTATGTTAACTTAATAAATTTTAATTAATTATAATTATTAATTTTGATAAAAAAAAAGAGAAAATGATAATAATTTTTTTAAGTTTGATTTATATATAAAAATTAAATAAATTAAAAATTTTAAATTGAACCAATTAATAAATTAAAAATTTATTAAAAATATAAAAAATTAGACTGTTTTTTCGAAACTCGGGGCGTGACAGTGTTACCATCCATTTGGAATAAAATCAATTCAATCGATTATTTTACTGCTTGGAAATGCATGGAATAAGGTTATTTTAAAATATATCTTTTTTTAAAAAATATATTTTTATCTAAAAGTAATAAAATTATTTTTGAGCAATGGAGATATTATGGTTCGTTCCAACATTAGTGATATTCCACTTTCACGAAAGGTGCATGTAAAAAAAAAAGAAAAAAAAAAAAAAAAAAAAAAAAACGAACTTCTAATATCTAGCGCTAATTTTTCCACGAGTAGGTATAATCTTGAAAGCGTCTCCTTTCATCAAATTGCTTGTCATGGAACAAGTAATTAATTATGTGGAATTCCAATGCATGACAATGATTCAAAGGAGTATATGGAATTAGTTGTACATCTATGCATCACACATTTCTAGAAGTCTCGCATGTTCGTGTCAGACACTCGCATGTCCATATCGTATCCGATATGAATATTTTTTAAATACGTATTTAATACCGAATCATAATGCATATAATAAAAAAAAATATATTTTTTTTATTTTATTTATTTATAGATATATAATATGAGATGATAAATATTTTAATTTTTTGATGAATACAAATAAATTTTTTTTGAACAATATAAATAAATTATGTGTAGTGAATATTTTTTTTAAAAAAAATATGAATTATCAATGAAAAATTTAATAAACTTTCATTCGTTCGTGTTTGGTGTCTTCAATTTCTTTCATTTTTTTTTTCTTACCTACATAAATAGATAGCCACATCGTTAGAGAGGGCCAAAGACATTTAAAAAAAAAAATTCTAGCATCTTTTGGTCCATTACTATCTCTCAGTTTATTCTCTTTTCAGCTATATTTTATTTAATTAATATATTATTAAAATTTTAAGACCAAATCTAATCCTACTCACTTAGGCTACGTTTGGTTCAAATATAAGATAGAATTGTTTATTTTAGAGATATATATAAATTCAGAAACAAAAAGAAATAAAATTAATTTTATATTTGAATGAAAATTTGGTTGTTGTCAAGAATAAAAAAAATATCGTTTTGACAGTTAAATTGGAATAGTGAGAATAAAAATAATTTTGATTTAAAATAATAATATTTTATCTAATTAATTAATATAAAAATATTAATTAAATAATAATTTAACTTATTTAATTAATTATTGCTTGATAATTCTAAATATTAATTGATTAAATAATTAATACTAATGAGTATTATTAATAAATAATTTAATTAATTATAAATAATTTAGTAAATTAATTAGTTAGTTATTTAATAATTAAATAATTAGTTAATAAAATAATTAGATTAGTTAAAATATCATATTAATTAAAAAGTTATATAATAATTAAAATTATATTTATTTAATTAAGTTTATTTTTAAATAAAAATAAGTTTGTTTCAATAAAAAGACTGAAATAATAGTTTCAACTTTATAAAATTTTATTCTAAAAAGTTGAAAATTATTATTCTCATTTATAACCAAACGCGTTGAACCGAATCAAACGCTGCTTTGAAAAATAAAATTAAAATAAAAAAAGAAAAAAAAAATTAAAATAAAAATTTATTTCAGACTTTATTTTTCAAACCAAGGGATGCCTAAATTTCTTACTAGTTAATTTTCTTTGAATTGAATGATGCCGTGTTTGATCAACCAAATGAAAGGTCAATCAAGAGATGTGACATACATGTTTAACTTCCAATTCTTTTTTTAGAAAGAACTACTCGATTATACATTTTATTTCAGGATTTATAATTTACACACATTCATTTAATAAATAATAATTTTTTATTTATCACATCATATTAAAAAATTAAATAAATTTTATCATTTAAATGCTGGAATATAATTCACACACCTCCGTGTATGAATGACATTGCTCTTTTCTTTATGTAAGAAATACGTTCATATAATTTAATTTTAAACATAGATAAAATATAAATAAAATATTTATATAAAAATATTATAAAAATATATTTTTATAATTTAATTTTATTATAGTGTATGTGGACTGTAGAGTTAAAAATGACCAATGAAAACGTCCCCTTTGATTAAATTGCATATGGGACGAGAATAATTAACTTTTTATATGTGAAATTCCAAGCAATATATATGACAATGATTCAAAGACTAATACTTTACGCGCTTTGAAAATATATCCAAAATATAGTTCACGAGTTTGATTTACATATAAATGTTTGTTAGTTGCAGGTTTGATTTTTTTTGTGAAAGTGTATATATAAGTATACATTTTTTTATGGGTGTATATCTTACACTCCATCCCATTCTGGAGTGCATGGGGTGAATTTTACTCGTCACTTGATGTGACGAGTAGAATAATACTCATTTCAGAATGGAGTGGGGTATAGAATGTACACCCCTAAAGAAGTGTACACTTAGCATCTCTTTTTGTGAAAGAATGGTTATGCTTACTTTAATCGCTGGGCTATTTGCAGCAATTTTTATTGGTTTTTTTTCTATTATTCTCTTTTTTAATTTTTTAATTTATATACATGAAAAATCATCCTATGCTTTAAATTTAGGGAATATTTGGTTTTGCTTTTTAAAGTTGATTTGCGCTAGGACTATTTCTCAATAACACAGTATAAGAAATAACTATGTAGTATAATTTATCTGATTTTTTATGTACCTAGGAGCAAAAAGAATGTTAAAATATTTATAGGTAAATTTTTTATCAGTACTAGAAAGAAAATTTAGGTAAGATAAAACTGTACGCAACTGACTTGAAATTTAATTAAGCGCGTGGTTTGAAAATTACTATCTAGTGTTTATTGTCTGTTCAAATACATACAGAGCTTAAGATCATTCAATGATGTAAGATTTGTCTCGCTAATTCTGTCATCTAGATTTAGACTCAGCTGAGACTTGTCACACACTTCCGACTGATAATTGGTTGTGATACTAAATATAACGATTCGACCTACTAGCAATAATAACTCGTTGGATCTAAACCGTTAGTCCAAAATACTTAAGTCTAATTATAATTACTAATATCTATTGTCTTTTATAAATAAATTACAATCTCATTCCTATCTAATATAAAATTATTGAAATGTTATAATTATTTGTTCCACTTCCTAGGAAAGGGATGGTTTTGCTTGGCTTAATTGCGAAGCAACTCGCAGCATCTTTTTAAGTAGTTTTTTTTTTTTTATTCTCTTTTTTTTTTTTATTCTCTCTTTCTTTTCTTTTTTTTTTTTTTTTAATTGGTATACATGAAAAATCGTCATATATTCTAAATTTAGAAAAAAAAAAATTGGTTTGGTCTTTTAAAGTTGATTTGTTCCAGAACTATATGATGTTTTATTATATTGATTTTATGAATATCATAGTATATAAGCAAGAATGAATAATGCTATTGTACACTTTAAATCGGGTGTAAGATACACATAGTATTCATCAAAATATAGAATTTTTTTAATTAGTCACTTAAAATAGAATATAAAATATACATTTCATTTAGTGTTTATAAAAAATATTTTTTAAACAAGAATTAGTCATAGACCCAATAAATACATCATGTTGCCATTCAATTCCTTGCATTTATTGTTTAATTAATAGTTTAAAACCTTTCATATCATGCTTTTAAATTCCCACATCAACCTTATTAACTCAACTGTCATGCTCCGATACCATCAATTTTCGATTCAGCCACGCGTACATACTCACCGAGTTAATAGGACCTCTTCCTACCCGCTCGAAATGATGATACATCTAACGATACATCATACACAAAAAAATACATATAATATTTAATAAATATTTATTTTTGTACTTTACCCTTTAATTTTTAGAGTTCTCTATTATGTTTGCCCCTTGAAATTAAAGTTACAGTACTTTATAATTTTGTCATAATTTTATGTATAAATTATATGGTGTAGCTAAGAAACATATTACAGTCATTATATATTTAAAAATAATAAGAATATCAAAAAATCTTATATTTTTTTTAAAATTTGAAACTTAATGAAAGAGATACCCACTGTATACTAATTTTTAAAAAAAACATTTTAAGGGTAAACTAAGTATATTAATAATTACTATATGTACAATATAATTTATGCATAAAATAGTAACTGTAATAGTGCTTAGTTAAGCAGTGATACAACTTAAATTTTAAGATAATTTAAGATAACAAAATAGAGGTCTATAAAAAATAGAGAGGTAAAATGCAAAAGCGGCTATTTATATAAAGAATATACCTCAGAAAAAAAATAAATAAATAAAACATTAATATATCGGTGTAACACAGTACAACTTATAAAAATGTTAATTGAGAATTCCCTATACAATGGATCACCGTGAAATAGGCCCCTAAACTTTTTGTTTTTGTGCTTTATTGAGCCCCTTTAATTGGGTAAAATATACATAGAGCCCCTCAACTATAGTTCATTCGAAATGACACCTTGTAAGGAAGGGTGAAAGCGAAATTATAAATTAAATAATCATCCAATTCTTATAAAAATTATTTTGGACTCTTAATTCTTATGAATTAAATAATTATCCAATTCTTATAAAAATTATTTTGGACTCTCAATTCTTATGAATTAAATAATTGTTTTTCCTCTTGTATGTATTATAATTAAAAATTAAGCGCTAATAAATAGATTTATAGTTGAATCCTATTCGATTTGAATAAATATTTAAATTTGTTAGAAATAAATTAATTAAGATTTAAATATTAATTATAGTATAAATCTAATTAGATTAGAATTTGTATAGTTTTTTATTTAAGCTCTAAATATAGCATTGGTGTTTATTGTTTTGACCGTGGTGATATAATTTAACCACACTCATATATTATAATTAATGCTTTTGATTTTTAACAAGGCGAGAGTGGTGAGTGATATTCAGAAAAAGAGCTCGAAGTTTTCTGCACTTATAGAAGACGAAAAAATTATGAGAGAGATTTAAAAAGACGGTTCGAGTTGAAGTTATTTTGTGTAGAAGAAGAGTCAGATGTAATTATTCTTTTAGTTAATAAATCTTATTTTTCCATATTTTTTATTATATATTTTTTATTTTTTATGGTTATAATCAGTTTTTGCTGAAAATGTAGGTTTATGATAAAAATTTGATTCAATATTTTCGTTGCTAAATTTCAACAATCGATACTTGATGAGCAATCAATCTAAAAGTGAGTTGCGGATTCATAAAATCTGCTACTAGAGCAAATACTAAATTTTCAACACTATAATTTTTTAAGTAAATGTAGAGGTGTAACATTAGTCATATCGGGCTGGCCCACATTTTTCCGGAGTAAAACAAGCCCAAAGGCGGCTCGTCATAGCACGGATTTGAATATGTGCCGGAACCATTTTGGCCCGGCCCGATATTTTATTTTTTATTTTTAAATCTTTAAATTTTGTTAATTTTATTTTGAAAAAGTAATTTTTATCAAGTAGATATGTAATTATATATTCAGTAATTAATTTTCAGAAAATTTAAATAAAATTATTCAAATTTTAAATAAAAAATTTCAATTTTTTTTTTTAAATGGGCTCTCCCTTTAATTACCTTTCCATCTAAGGTTAATTAATTTTAACCTTTAAAACCATGAAATTGATGCCGTTAATTAATTCTATAACTATTTTTACTATAGATTCAATTTGAGGAAGTTTAAAAGCCTTGTTAGCAAATTCAAATTAATTAAAAATCAAAAAATTATCCATCTTGAGTACCACTTTGTTGCTTGCATCTTGTTCATTTGTATATCCACATACGGCAAACTCAACAACGACTCTCCCTTCATCTAATTCTTTCAATTCAATACTCTAATTTCTAAACATATATATATATATATATATATATATATATATATATATATATATATATATATATATATATATATAGATGAGTTGGGCTGGAGCTAGATAGCACCAATCCAACTTTGCCAGAGTTGGATCGCATTGAGATTCGTGCAGACTCTTTAATGAAAAAAAGAAAAAAGAAAAAGTAAAAAGAAAAAGTAAAAAGTAAAAAATTTTTCTTTTTAATTAAAGGACTTGCACGAATCTCGATGTGATCCAAGGGCTACAAAATGGGTGGCAAAGTTGGTTGGCGCTATCAATAGCATTCCAGCCCAACTCTTATATATATATATATATATATATATATATATATATATATATATATATATATATATATAGAGAGAGAGAGAGAGAGAGAGAGAGAGAGAGAGAGAGAGAGAGAGAGAGCTGAGTTCTAGTAGTTTTAAAAGTAAAAGTCATTGGTGTTTGTAGGTTTCGACCCTTGGATGAAGAGATGGATGGTTAGGATAATAGTAGTCTTTCAGAATTTAGTAGATGTATGGTTGGTGGAATAGCTTGATCTAAAGGGTTGAATTAGTCAAAGAATAGATTCACGGTGAAAAACTTACAAGCACCAAGTACTTGATACTTTTATTAAAAGCACCCGACTCTAGAGATTTGAGATTCCGTAGATATTGATTTGTTTTTGAGTATGGAGTTTCTAAATTGAAGTTCGGCACCGTTGAATATGGTCTTTACCATTTGAAATATCAAAAAGTCAAATTTCAAATATACTCTAAATCCTGGAGATATGTGAAGTACATAGTATCTGCTTGCTCTAGAGGGTTAATTACACTATTGGTCCTCAGTGTTTACCTAATTTGTCACTTTAATCCCTAACAGTTTTCCTTCTTTTTTTTTGGCAATCAGGTAGCCATATTTATTATTTATAAAGTAGTTAGCGTTAAAATAGTTACTAAATTTGACAAAATTCGCCACATGGTTAGGTTAGTTAGTATCTGCTAACATCGAAAATATTGTTTAGTGATAAAAGATAAAGCAACAATTTTCATCAGAGTTAATAAATTTTTTAACAGTAGAGAATTAATTGAAATAAATGATGAAGTTTAGGTATTTGATTGCAAAAATTAAAGAGTCATAGACAAAAGCAAAAAATTAAGTAAAAGTTGGGGACCAATGATGCAATTAGCCTAATTCTAAAGAAGAGTAAACGCAATTTCACATTTGTTTTTTTTTTTTTTTGGAGAACAAATTGTACTACAATCCCCCATAAGAGTTAAAATAATAACATGCAGCCAAAAGTATATATATAAACAAAAGAAATATTCAACTGACAACAAGTTTGTGAGAACAAACACTTAAAAATTTATTTCCACTAACATGCAGTAGAATACATATATTAATATTTACACAAAATTCTTCAACTTCTACTATATATATAATTTTAGTGCATCTCAATAGCCAGCAAAATACCTAAAGTACATCTTATCAATCATGTAAAAGTAAGTATTTCTCCAAGCAGATTTGAAGAGCAAGACACCATAAACTCCCCAAAACCCCACAACAAATCCCAATACTATACCAAGATAAAGTTCTATATTCTCCAAGCCACCACTGTGTTTCTTCTCAGGAGCATATGTTGGTTCATTTCCAGAGCAATTCTTCAAAATCGAGAAACCACAAAGATAGGGATTGCCAGCATATATAGTTGGATCAACTAGTGTCTGCATTTGATCTCCAGAGGGAATCCTTCCCGAGAGGTTATTGTATGATAAATTTAAGCTTTCCAAAGATGTTATGGTCGCTATACTTTGGGGGATGGTTCCATTTAATTCATTCATGGAAAGATCGAGAGACTCCAAAGATTGTAAGTTTCCTATCTTATTCGGAATCCTTCCCGTTAAGTGATTTCTGGATAAGTTCAAATTTTTCAGCTGGAATAGATCGACTATTTCTTCAGGAATCGCACCGTGAAGGTTGTTACCTGAGAGATCTATGCTCTTCTCAAAAACGAGGTTATTGGAATATTGAAGATTCAACCCTTTTGTTGCAATATATAATTCTTGACTCGTATAATTTTGATACACCATGTTGTCTTCTTCACTTCCATCGAAACCAAAAACAAAACCAAAAGCAACACCAACACCAGGAAGTAAATCAGCCATATATTTAGGTAACTTCGTTGAAGCCATCGCAGAGAAATTACCGAATGATTGGGGTATGTATCCTGATAAATTATTCCAAGAAAGATCTAAGATTTGAAGATTCTCGAGTTGTCCGAGCTCTACAGGAATGTTGCCGACAAACATATTAGACATCAACCGAAGTATTGTAAGCTCTGTTAACTTTCCTATCCACGTAGGGATCTCACCAGATAAATTATTTTGCCCGAGATCAAGTAATACTAATGGGCAATCTTGTAGAGAAGAAGGAAGTTCTCCATATATGCTATTATTGTTTAAGTGCAAGAGCTCAAGATTACTGAGAGAGCCCAATGAATGAGGAAGTTGTCCTGATAGCTTGTTATTGGATAAGTCTATAATAATCAAACTTTTTGATGCACCATTCCAACAATTTGGTAGCTCACAAAATAAGTTGTTGCTCGACATGTCGAGCTCATACAACCGTTGCGAGTTGCATATAGATGATGGAATGTTACCGCTGATGGAGTTGTTCGAAAGAAGAACGGTTACCGGATTTATATTGAAGAAAGACTGCGGAAGTGATCCATAAAACATATTGCTTGAGAAATCAAGCCACGCCAAAGAATCAGGCAGAAATGGTAAGAATCCTTGTAAATAATTAGAACCTAAATTTAACATCTCTAAAAATGTCATATTTTTCAGAGAAGATGGCAACATGCCGCTAATTTGGTTATTGGAAAGTTCTAAGAAGCTGATAGATGAAGCCGTGTCCCAAAACCAATAAGGAATAGTGTCTGCGATCCCAGTGTTCGACAAATCTAAGACTTCAATTTCTTGTTGCAATTGGAGCCATCTCGGAAATCGTGGACCCAATCGACATGACTTGAGAATTAATTGTTGCAGTTGAAAAGGAGGCACCCAATTATCCTCCACCTTCAACTCAAGAGATGTACCACTCACCCATAGTACCTTTAATCTTGTGAAGTTCATAAGATGAGTTTCAAGTATAACCCCAGCAAACAAATTTCCATGAAGATAAAGATAAGTTAGATTAGATAGTTTACGTATCCCTGGGGGTATCGAACCATTGAGGAAGTTATTGCTGACATCAAAATATATAAGACTCGTCATATGTTCAAGCCAGCCAGACAAATTTCCCTTTATATTTGTGTTATGTAAATCCAATATTTGCCAATTATTAGAAGGGACGCAAGAGAGTACTGACATAAATCCATTTATATCTCTATCAATATTGGCTCCTGACAAACTTAAAGTGTCCAATTTGCAAAGATTATTGATTGAATTTGCTATCGGGCCCTCCAAGTTGTTGTTTCCTAGTATCAAGGAAGTAAGAAGAGTAAAGTTGTTTAGTTCGACAGGAATAGGGCCGGAGATATTATTGCAGCAGAGATTGAGATATGTCAAACTAGTGAAGTTCAAAAGCCATCTGGGCCAGGGGGAGTTGAAGGAGTTGGAACTGAGATCAAGTTTGCTCAAACTTGTTAAGTTAATTGAATATGCTATCGGGCCCTCCAAGTTGTTGGATCCTAACATCAAGGATGTAAGAAGAGTAAAATTGTTTAATTCAACAGGAATAGGACCGGAGATATAATTGTCGTCGAGATTGAGATTTGTCAAACTAGTGAAGTTCAAAAGCCATCTGGGCCAGGGGGAGTTGAAGGAGTTGGAACTGAGATCAAGTTTGCTCAAACTTGTTAAGTTGAAATTAGAAATGGTGTCAGGATTGCCTGGAAGTCTGCACCCCTCTAAGCGGAGAACTTGCAATGAAGACAACATGTTTACAGCTTGTAACCAATCATCCGCATTCGATAGCGTTGTAAAGCTCAAGTCAAGGTACTTCAAAGAAGATAGACCTTTGATCCAAAAAAGCTTATCGTAAGATGGGGTTGTATAGTAAGGACTAGTATCAATGACAAACAAATTAAGGTCAAGATAACGAAGAGTCGACAAGTTTCCGAGTTCTGGAGGTATCCCACTAGTAAAACTCGTATAAGAGAGGTTAAGATATCTTAACTTCTTATATGAAGCAATGAAATTAGGGAAACTGGTATTAAAGTCATTCATACTGAGATCTAAGTGTTTCAAGTGGCTTAAAGAAAGCAATGACGAATTGACCTCACCGCGTAGACCCATGTAGCTCGGGTTAAAAAAAGTTCCATTGGGGTTTCTGAGGTTGAGCTTCTCAACTCTGCCGGTCTTATTGTTGCACCGAACTCCCTTCCATGTGCAGCAGTCAGAGCCTTCCCAAGAAGACAAGCGATCCAGAGGATCCACGACGCCGGATTTGAACGCGAGAAGTGCCTCGCGCTCTACACTGAAGCATCCATGCGTCTCCGAGATTTGGTTTCCCAAAAGCCAGCCCATGAATAATATTACCAAAAGCTGCATGCTTGTAGTTTTAAACCTCGACATGCTTCAAGCACCAGAAGCTTTCTATTAGAAGGTATATATATAAAATTACTAGCTCAAGCTATGTATATATATAGTAGCTATAGTATAGATTGGTCAAATTTTGAATGGAATCTTAGGGCCAATTTGGTCCTATTTGTAGGATTTAGTTTGCTAGATGAAGTACTGTACAAGTAACACTTTTAATAGTAATATTATATTAAAATTTTGTCCATAGCTTCTATTTACAGTAGAATTATAAATACCAAATTACAACTTCTATTTACAGTAGAATTATAACTATTATTTGAATTTTAGGCTAATCCATATGTAAAGTGACCTATATTTTATGAGTTTCAATTATTAGATTAGGATTTTTATTTTATTTTTCTTCAAATTTTTCACTTAGTAATAGAACTGGCAATTTAACTTGTTGTTCACGAGCCAGCTCTTGTTCGACTCGTTGATAAATAAGATGAAAACGAGCTAAATTTTTTAATTCAATATTTTAACAAGTCAGCTCATGTTCAACTCGTTTAATAAACAGAGCGAACACGAGTCGGCCGGATTTGCTAGTATTTGGCTCATTTACGGCCCTAATTATAGCGACAAGCAAATAAATTCTTACCAACACTGGGTCAAGTGAAAGTATTAGATCCTAGCATTGTGGATTTAAGCTTGATAAAAGTAAGATATCTTTTTTTTCCTCTCAAATTATGAGAATTGGGAAGTGCAAATTGTGTTTGGTTATAGCTAGTATATGCCGACTAGGTAGTATAGTGGATGTTATCCTTAGTATGAGCACTTGGAGCCGTTTAGTTGCTTGCTTTAACAATTACATTGCCGTTGTAAATACATGCAATCTTAATTTATATATTTAATTTAGTATGGTTGAATTTAACAACTAGAGTAGCAACTGCTCAAATACTATAGTTGGAACTACATTCAAATTGACTGTAATTCTAACTGCTGCAGTTGCCGAGGAATAAAATCACTCACTAATTAACAATAAAAATTAATTAATTAATTAATTAATTAACTAATTAATTAATAGATTAATATACATTTACTTGCATATAGATAAACAAAAATACTTGTAAATAAATAAATACTGATAAAAGGTTTTAAACAATACAAGATTTGTGTAAAACAATTAAATTTTTTTAAATTAATTTTATTTAAAATATAAAAAATAGTTTTATTCCTAATTTTTTATAGAATGTAATTATATATGTTAACTTAATAAATTTTAATTAATTATAATTATTAATTTTGATAAAAAAAAAGTGAGAATCATAATAAATTTTTTAAGTTTGATTTATATATTAAAATTAAATAGATTGAAAATTTTAAATTGTACCGATAAATAAATTGAAAATTTATTGAAAAATATAAATATATATATATATATATATAGCAAATTTAAATAATTAATAAAATTATATAATTATAATCGGCTCACCCGTTAACAAAAAAAACAAGTGATTTTTTTAGTACACTTCACTGAATTGATATTTATTTTTTTATATTTTATATATACGATCTTCTATAAATACATAATTTTATAGTATTAATTATCATCTATAAATATATAATTTTATAATATATAAAATGTATATAAATATAAAAATTTAATTTATATTTAAAAAATCGCATGATTATTTTATATTTAGGGGAGGTAATCTAACATCTCTATCTAAAAAGTGACAGAATTTATAAATACAAATTTCAACTTTAACCTACCAAATAGAAGAATTTAACTACGTCAATTGCAACTATATAGAAACAAACAGACTGGGTGTAGTTACGACTATAATATTTGCAACTGCACGTGTTTTCAACTACACTATTTTTGTAACTACATCAAACCAAACGGCCCTAAGTCGAGTATAAAAGAATGTTAGTGATATCCGACGGTGATAAAAAATGCATATTAATAAGACGAGTTTGATGAAGTTTTTTTAAGATATAAGAAACTTTGGATAGAATAAAAATAAGATAAGATAACTGCAACACCCTAATAGTACCACATCAGTTAAAAATAAAGTTGTGAATAAAAATATAAGAGACTATGAACGCTAATAATAATTGGACCATTAAAGTTTCTATACATACATAGTCTAAAATTAGCTGGCTTGTATTTCTAATTGTAATTTAATGCTCGAATTGAAAAGTATAAGGAGGGACTCAATTTTAATTGTAATTTAATGCTCAAATTGAAATGTATAAAGGGGCCTCAAATTGTAATTTAATGCTCAAATTGAAAAGTACAAGACGGGCCTCACACGTTTATGAGGATGTCATATAATTTAATGCTCAAATTGAAATGTATAAAGGGGCCTCAAATTGTAATTTAATGCTCAAATTGAAAAGTACAAGATGGGCCTCACACGTTTATGAGGTGTCTATATGATATCCAATATGTATGAGAACGAAATTATGGTTGAAAATATAAGGATTGTAATTAATGCTAAAATTAAAAAGTATAAGGCAGACCTCACACCTTTATGAGGTGTCTGTGACATCCAATACGTATGAGAGCAAAATTGTGATTAAAAATATAAGAGATCATGTGTCATGTTCCGGGCCCACAGCGGAAGCTTCTGTGCTTGCGAACAGATCCGCCACATGTGCGAGGACATAATGTAGGAGACGCTATCTACTACGCGATTATCTTATCTTGGTCCGAAGCTGACTCAGAAAGCTCTAAAAAGTGAACTACATGAGAGCATAATACCTCGGTACAAAGCTTACTCAAACGACTTTGAAAAGTAGACCACAAGAGGGTATGAAAATTACAAAATAGTAGTTTCAGTTAGTACAGACAGCGACAACCACGGTCTACCCACTAAGTCTATTAGAGGCAAAGATAGAAAAGCTATCACGCCCCGAGACTACCTATTTGGTCGGTTCGGGCACGCGCATAGACCCACCGAACGGACATAATTTTTTCTATCCGCCCAAGACATACACAAAGCCAGTATATGATTTTCAATAAAAAAAATAATCATACAACAATATAGAGAGAGAATATCATAGAGCGATAAATGTAAACTTAACTAAATATTTAAACTATTATATTTATACATCTCACAAATCCTTTATAATTAACATTGCATTTCTATAATAAATCTTTTACAAGTTCGCTCCAAAATAAAACATAACCACTCTCTCACTATATATGGTGACTTATATCTGAGACCACTATCTAGGATGCTATGTCCTTACTGCGATTCTGCATCGCTACGCTCGTTGAGAGTTTTGCAAAATAGGGGATGATAACTAGAGAAAGTTCTCAGTAGGTTCGGCTCCGACCTAGGCGTCTCTCCCTCTAAGTCTAATCAAGGCATAAGTAAATAAATAAGAAAAGTTGTAAACATCTATACGACATAGATAGAAAAAACACTACACTATACTTTGCCAATATGCATAAAATACTATACTCTATATGACCCACCTGTCTCATAACCCAATCAACTCTCTCATCTCACTTCGAACTAAACTCACACCACCTGACCCACAGTGACCATCACTAAACTAGGATCGTTTGCTGGGGAATATATCTCAACCCATAAACATGACACTTCGGAGCGTACCGCTCATGAGGATCGACCTCCACGAGCCAACAGGGTATGTCAGTATGATCCCGTCCTCTGATCTAGATGACTCACAAAATTACAATGACACTTTTGGGAGAATCCAAAATTTCTAGTGTCTAACTCATTCACAAGCTTTATACACTACCAATGTAGCTAACACTCTACATACAAGAGATGCCACTTGATTTACGTTGTCATCACTAGGTTCTATTCAACCCTTTATTGTCATCTAGTTTTACCATAGCGACACTTTTAAGTGTTTCTAAAATCTAAAAAAAGTGTCGCTGGCAAAAATACCGACACTTATCATTAGTGTCGCTATATGTACAGTCGCTAGGATGTATAGCGATACATTATTGTAATGTGTCCTCAAAAATATATCCCTATAACCTAATTTTGAATATAAATGGAATATAGATAGGAGACTTGCACAAAAGTGTCACAAAAATATGTCCATATAATCTAATTTTGCTGTAGTGTTCATTGCAGTGATAGTGTTCTTGTCTTTCGAATGACCCAATTCTCATGCATTTCATATTTAGATTTTTGACTTGTGTCACTTAATCAACACTTGGAAGTATATCGGAAATCGCGATCACACGCACAACACTAATCCCACATGCATCAAATATATATACCGATATATGACCTAATATAGGAATTTAGACATAGAAAGGCATCCGTCCATTTCAGAAAGCACCATCCTTCTCATGTCGATACTAAATGTCGAAAAATCCGAGAATTTTGAATTTTAACCTCGTCAAGGCACTCTTTTAGGGTTACGAACCATTTCGACTCGTTTCACCGAATCGATCGATCAAATCTCGTTGCATACGAAATTAAACGTGTTAGGCAAATTTCTAATATCTTCAATTAGAAATTTATATATGAGATTAAAAAAGATCAAAACTCTAAAATTTTCAAAACTCTCTTTAGAGATTTTTAGAATCTATTTTTTTTGAATTAAACCCCAAAACCATATCAATTTCTTCATCTATAGTTCAGTAGTTTATTACTCGCCCAAGAGACATATATATATATATATATATATATACATATATATATATATATATAATATATATATATATATAGATATATATACATATATACATACATACACCAATACACAACACACACACACACACACAAACATATATATATATATATATATATATATATCTAGGGATAATCAACGGATTTTTTTTCACACAAAAACACACACAACACACAGTACACCCACAAATATATATATTATATATATATTATATATATATATATATATATATATAGGGATGTCAACGGATTGGATTCAGGATGGATTTTCAAAAATTTGAAACCGAATCCGAATCCGAAACCGAATCCGACGGATTTTAAAAATCCATATCCAAATCCGAACTCGACAAAAAATTCAAAACTCAAAACTCGAACCTGAAATAATTATTTTTTTTTTCTTTATAATATTTCAAAATATATTATATTAAATTTAAATTTTTAAAATGTAAATTTAAATATAATATCAAATATTTATGTACACACATATTATATGACGTAAGATCAATTCGGGTTTGGATCGGATTCGGGTTCGAGTCGTGTACAATCAAAATTCATATCCAAATTCAAATTCAAATCGAAATCCAAATCCGTCGAATTTTTATTTAGATAAATTTATTCCGTTCGAATTCAGATTGAGATAAAATTTCCAATATCCAAATGACATCCCTAGACATATATGCAGTGGGTTAACACATATCTTGACATATATGCATTGGCGAATCCTCTTTCATCTGTTGACCCCACTGAAATAGCCAAAAGTCATGTTGACCAGACTGAGAGAACAAAGTTGACTTACAATTGGGATGAATAAATATAATAAGATGGTGATGTCTATACTTAATTCTCATAGGGCCACGTGGTATTAGGCCAACGTAGAACCAGCTAATAAGGATGTGTTTGCTTCTACGTAAAAGTGTGGAAAAAAAAATCTTGGTGCTTGTTTGGATGATAAAAAGTAAAAATAAAAAAAAGTATATGCATAACTTATTATTATTGTATGCACCAAGTGCTTCCATACATTCATGCACCACATTTCAGTCACTCATTTAGTTTATCTTCTATATTTAATTTAACTATCAAAATTTAATTTTTTTTTTTAAAAAATTGAATATTTAATGATATAAATTAAAATATAGTAGAAACACTACAACAAAATTAGATTATAGAGACACATATTTGTGATATTTTTGTATAAGTGTCTTATTTATATTCTATCTATATTCAAAATTAGATTATAGGGACATATTTTTGAGACATATTATAAAAATGTGTTGCTATACACTCTAGCGACGGTATATATAGCAACACTAATTATAAATATCGGTATTTTTGTCAGCGATATTTTTTTTATATTTTATAAATACTTAAAAGTATCGCTATATCATAATTTTGTTGTAGTGAAAATGGATGATAAATGAAAATTTGATGTATTCAATATCTTTCTTATTGGGTAGGAGTAGACACATGTAGCTCGGATCCACGCAACCGCGTTTTTTCACGGAGAGAGTTGCTATTTCGGACGATATTATGATAATGAAGTTGTCAATGAATATATAAAAAATATGGATATTAATAATAATAACTGAATTTAAGTATTTTAAATTATGGTTTAGATTAAACGAGTTATTACTGTGGTCGGATTATTATATTTGATATCTGACTTAATTATCAGTCGAAAGTATGTGACGAGTCTTAACTGAGCCTGAGTCTATATGACAGGACAAATTTTATATCGCCTTGTAATCTTGAATTTTGTTTATGTTTGGACTGACGAAAACATTAGACCTAAAAAAGAGATTCTGTCAATGAAAATAGAATTATGATTAGATATATAAGAAATATGGATACTAATAATAATAAGTAGGCTTAAGTATTTTAGATTATGGTTTGAACACAACAAATTATTATTACTAGTGAATTGGATCATTACAAAAGCTTAATTTTTCTTCAAATATGTAAAATTATTTTACATAAAACTATTTTTACGGGGCTAAACAAATGGATGAAAAAATACTTTTAAAGTTGAAAATAAGTTTGCGATAAGTTTTCCGTTTAACCAAACTTATCCTAACTCTTTTTTCTTTCCTGTATAAATAATCATAAAATTGTTACGAAGGGACAAAAGACTTAAAAAAAAAAAAAAAAAAAAAATACATCTACCTTCTTTTGACCCCACACCATCTTTTGATTTACCATCTTTTCAACTATATTTAATCTAATTAATATGTTAATAAGACTTCGAGACCCAAATCCAATAATTGATGGCGGTGCAATACTTAACTTTTATAGTCCAGACTCATAGGAGGATAATATGGATTGAGACGGCGTACTTAAGATTTATAAATTAATTTTTATTTTTTTCCCTACATAAATAGCCACAACATCATCATTTATGCCAAAGAATTTTTTTTTTAGAAAAAAAAGGCAATTACTTTCGTTTTTTCTGATTTTTTTATTATTTTTTTATTTATTTTTCTTAAAAAATTAATATTAAAAATATTTTTTAACGTTTTAAATTTTTTCAAATATATTTCTGGAGTTAAATTCGGTGAATAAACTGTTAACAACTGTCATTATCTCTATAATTGTTATTATTTTTATAAAATTATTATTTTGTCCTTTCAAATATATCATTTTATTTATTTGTATTTAACAATTAAAGTATTTAAATATTTTAACTTTTCAAATATACTTTTGTACCGTCACCGGCACCAGCTTTTTTTTATTTGCCCTTTAAGGTCCAATACTAACCCAAATAGTTGGGTGAATAATAAAAGATTATAAAATATATTGAAGTAAAAGTAAATAAAATATTTATAAAGTATTAAAGAGTATTTAAGATATTATCCTAAAAAGGAATCTAGTTTCTTTTGAGCCCACTCCCCCTCAATGTTACCCTTTTTTTTTCATCTATATTTAATCTAATTAATATATTATTATGATGTGAAGCCAAATCCAACCCTACTTAGTTTGCTCACTATATTTCTTTCTACCTAATTTTTTTAGGGTTAATTGCATACATGTCCCTCCAAATATGTCGAATTGCAAATATATCCCTGCAAAATTCAACTTTTCATATTTATCCCTTCAAAAATCTACCGTTATTCAAATATGCCCTACCGTCATGTCTGTTAAAAAAATTAATTTAATCCTAGTTTAAATGCTTAACCTTGGTTAGATTAAAAAATGATATTACATATTTACCCTTTCCATATTATACCTTAAAAAAAAAAAAAAAAAAAAGGAAAAAAAAAGGATTATTTTGATGATAGAATTTTATGATTTTTGGAGAGGGGCATTTTTGTAACAAGTATAATGGTATTGCATTTGGAGGGATATATTTGTAAGGGGGCAAAAAAGTCATTTCACATCAAATCTGTTAAAAAATAAACAGATTCCAAACGGGGATTAACCAGAGGGGCATATTTGAAGAACTTTGGATTTTTGAAGAGATAAATATAAAATTGAATTTTGCAAAGATATATTTGCAATTCGACATATTTGGAGGGACATGTATGCAATTAACTAATTTTTTTAATTGGATTGCAAACCATAGGGTATATGCATTAATCTTTATTTACTTTTCTTTAATTGTGAATTTATTTTATTTTGTTTATAAATAGTAATTATTTTGAGTTGTTTTAGTACATAAAATTGTAATTAGTACATTAATTATTTTTAGTTATTTGTACTTGGTTATTATTGTTGTTTGTAAATAATGGATTATTGATTTTTTTTTTTTATTTTTTTTGTCTATTGGCATATGATTAATTTTCATATGGTTTGTAAGTAACTAATTTATTTATCATTAATTTTTATTAGTGAATATATAGAGAAATTTTTTTTTTTTTAAAAAAAAGAAGTCTCTTTTAGTTCTTTACAACAATAGTCATCTTAAATTCAAGATGGTGAGAGTCAAAATATAAAAGATTTTATTAATTATACACATCAATCTTTTCCAAGAAAAGCCAAGTTGATTTAAGTTCTTATTTTTTGGACTAATGTGGCAGATTAGAAAAAGAACATTAAATATCATCCAAATATTCGGATCCATCGCTAAATATTTAGGCATTGTTTGGTTAAAAAATAAGATATGAAATAAGGTCTTATTACGATTTTGTTCTCCAAACACGTTTGATTATAAAAACTATGAATATTTCATTTATCTTCTGATTCATTATTCTGAGACTTATTAGATGTTCCTCATATGTTATCTATCAGATTGCTTGGCTGGCCGATGGATTCTTTGATGAAATTGGAATGATACCTCAAGAAGAGAAGGAAAATGATGATATTACTAGCTTCAGAAGTAGTGATAGAAGGAAAAAGCATAAGAAGCGCAAGGTATATTAACTTCAAAAAATCATCTCTGTGATGCTTCTTTGTAATCTTTTACATTTGAAGTCGTCATTGTTTTTTATTCCTTGTTTCGAATGTGATGTTCTATGCTATGCTACTCCATCGCAAGTGAGATAAATCAACAAAGAAATTCTAGTTAAACTAGTTGTTGTGCGATGTTCCTTCTTCTATTCTCGCAATTTTATAGAAAAATGGTCAGTTGAATGATGAGAGTAATTTTTCTGTGATTCTATTAGTTCCAAAGCATTGATACATGTTGTTGGTCGCCACTTTAAACACTGATTTTCTTTTACTTTTTGAGATTGTGCTCGATCAGCTTCTACGATACGGATACTTTTGGCTTTTCATTTTTGCCAAAACCCATTCATAAGTGCCTCATGTGTAAGAAATTCCATCTATAAAGTGCAGGATCGATCTCAACCGTCGGATGTTTCCTTCTTCGGACGGTTGAGATCGATCCTGTCTCAGAGAACACTTCCACTTTAGTTTGACCTATGATTATATGTTTTAATACATTTTATTTGAATGCAAGTAGGATTTGAATCCATAATCTGTAGAATTCTTTCTTATCATATTACAAATTTAGGGAAGAATTAATCAGGATTTAATTAAGCATGGATGCTACTCCCAGTAAATTAAAGTAGGGGCTTTATTATTCATCTCCTGCATTTGAAACCACAATGTTTGTTTGATTTGCTGGAGTTGTAGTAATTAAAGTGTTGTAGGTGGACTTGTAGAGTTTTATCTTAGCAATAATCTTGTCTCATCATCATCATGATAATCTCATCATAATACCCCATCTAAAACAATAAGACTTATTTTTGTAATTATTTTTGTAGTTTTCTGTAACATAACGATTTTTTATTGGATGTGGCTGGTCAAATTGCTTTTCAGTACTTTATTTTATAATAGAATTCCAAGCTAAAGTATGGTTTCAAACTGAAAAAAAAAAAAAAAAAAAAAAAAAAAAAAAAAAAAACTAAACTAAACTAAACTAATTAAGGCAATTTGGTTCAGTTTATTTGGTTTTCAATGAAAATAGTTAATTTTTTTTTTTTTTATCCTTTTGTGCAACACGATAATCTTTGATTGGATTTCTCTTTTACTATGTGAAATAGTGTGAAGCATCTCCTTTGATCAAATTGCTTTTCATTATTTTATTTGGTAATGAATTTCCAAGCCAATGTATGATTTCAAATTGAAAAAAAAAAAACCAAACTAAATAAGACAATTTGGGTCAATTTTTATTTAGTTTTCCATGAAAATAGTTACAATTATTTTATACTTTTGTGTAACATTACGATTTATGGAATAATATATTTTTTTAGTTTCCGCAAAAACTGACCCTCAAAGCATCTCATCTGATCAAATTGTTTTTCGTAATTTTACTTGGTAATATCAACCGTTCTAAGCGCAAATGGCAAAGAGTTTGGTTGTTAATATTCGAGATCCGAACTTGAAGTCTAATTGCTTCATATTTTCAGCTAAATTTATTTTACAAATAAACGAAGCGGATAGCATACTATTTTTTTCTAAAAAAAAAAACTTTACTTGGCAATAAAAACTTTACTTGGCAATGGAATTCCAAGTTAAAGTATGATAAAAAACTGAAAACAAAGAAAAAATCAAACTAAAAAAGATAATTTGGCAAAAGTGTTGATATCCGAGATTCTGAGTTCGAAGCCTAGTTGCTTCACATTTTCCGCTAAGTTTATTTCAAAATAAACGAAGCGGATAGTATGCTACATTTCTCTCAAAAAAAAAAGAAAAAAAAAGGACAATTTGGGTCAGTTTTTATTTGTCTTTCAATGAAAATAGTTACAATTATTTTTGTAATTTTGTGTAACATGATGTTTTTTTATTGAATATCGTTATTATTATATAGAATAATACGAGGGAGAAGATCTTTTAGTTTCTGCAGAAAATGACCTCAAAGCATCTCCTCTAGTTAAATTGCTTTTCATTACTGGAATTTCAAGCCAAAGTATGGTTTCAAACTGAAAACAAAAAAGAACCAAACAAAATAAGGTAATTTTCGTTTTATTTGATTTTCAATTTATTTGTTGCCAAAATATTAAAATATGATTTTCGTTTTCGGTTCATCTTTGACTCTTCTTCTGACCGAACCACTCACAAAACCGAATAGTGTATCACTCACATTTTTATCTCATCATATAAAAAAAAAAAATGTTTTGACCAAACACTCTCAAAACCAAATACTATTGATAAACCGGTTACAATTATTTTTATTAATTTTGTGTAACATGATGACTTTTTATTATATCGTTATTATTATATAGAATAAAATGAGGGAGAAGATCTTTTAGTGTTCATGCAGAAAACCCTCACAAGCATCCACATCCGATGTGGGACGTGGGGGCGTCACATTCCTGGAATTTCAAGCCTGAAGTATGGTCAACCCAAACACAAAACAGAAGCAAACAAGATAAGGCGATTTGAGACTCGTTCTCGCTTGCCTTGTCATCTAGACCCAGCTCAGCCGAGAATCGCCGCACATTTTCGGTGGTTATTGGCTCTGATACCTTCTGTAACGACCCGAACCACTACAATTATAAACTCGTTGGCTCAAACACAGCCCAATATGCTTAGCCCAGTTATTATTACTAGTGTCCATGTCTCATATAAACCAAATACTATTGATAACACCGGTGGGACTTTTATTATGTTTTTGACCCTCGAATGAAAGGATGAGCGGTTGAAATAATAGTGGGACCCTAGAGTTAATGGGTGATTAGAAAAATAATATGATCTAACGAGTGAAAATGATCAAAGGAGTTGAACTAACGGCAAAAAACACGATAGCACCAAGTGTTTGGTCTCTCTCTCTCTCTCTCTCTCTCTCTCTCTCTCTCTCTCTCTCTCTCTCTATAGATATATATATATATATATATATATGATATATAGAGAGAATATAGATATAGAGATGAGAGAGAGAGAGAGAGAGAGAGAGAGAGAGAGTTGGGCTAAACTACTATCGATAGCAAACGTGCTTCGTTGTTTCTGATTTGTTTCGATGATCGGCATATTTGAATATAATCTATAACTATCTAAAAATTAAATTTTTGTGACACCCCAATAGTCCAACATCGGATGGAAATGGAGTTGTGATTGAGTATATAAGAGACCATGGACACTAGTAATAATAACTGGGCTCAAGCATTTTGGGTTGTGGCTTGGGCCCAACGAGTTATTATTGCCAGTGGGTCGGGTCGTTATATTTGGTATCAGAGCTAATCACCAGCCGGAAGTGTGTAACGAGTCTCGGCTGAGCCTGGGTCTAGATGACAGGACTAGCGAGATAAGTCTCACATCGGCTGGTGATCTTGGGCTGTGCGTGTGATTGGGTTGACGAGGTCGTCAGGCCTAAACGGGGGACTCTGTGACACCCCAATAGTCCCACATCGGATAGGAATGGAGTTGTGATTGGATATATAAGAGACCATGAACACTAGTAATAATAACTGAGCTTATATATTTTGGGCTGTGACTTGGACCTAACGAGTTATTATTGCTAATGAGCCGGGTCGCCCATCTATCCTAGGGTAGGGTGAATTTTACTGGTCATTTCGAAGTGACCAATAAAGAAGACCCCATCCCAGAATGGGTGGAGTCCCCATCCGAGGATGGGTGGAGTGTACATCGTATTTGCTTGTTCTAGAGGGTTAATTACACTATTGTTCGCCCATCTATCCTAGAATAGGGTGAATTTTACTGGTCACTTCGAAGTGACCAATAAAAAAGTCCCCATCCGAGGATGGATGGAGTGCACATCGTATCCCATCCGAGGATGGATGGAGTGCATGGAGTCCCCATCCGAGGATGGGTGGAGTGTACATCGTATTTGCTTGTTCTAGAGGGTTAATTACACTATTGTTCGCCCATCTATTCTAGGATAGGGTGAATTTTACTCGAAGTCATCCATTCGAAGTGACCAATAATAAAAGTGCACATTATATCCCATCCGAGGATGGATGGAGTGCACATCGTATTTTGCTTGTTCTAGAGGGTTAATTACACTATTGTTCCATTGATCCTCAGTGTTTACCTAATTTGTCATTTAAATCCCTAACAATTTTTTTTTTTTTTTTTTGGCCAATCAGGTCCTCATCTTTATTATTTATAAAGTAGTTAGCGTCAAAACAATTACTAAATTTGACAAAATTCGCTACATGGTTAGGTTAGTTAGTATCTGCTAACATGGCAAATATTGTTTGGTGATAAACAGATAAAGTAGCAATTTTCATTAGAGTTAATGAATTTTTTAACAGCAGAGAATTAATTGAAATAAATGATGAAGGTTAGGTATTTGATAGCAAAAATTAAAGAGTCATAGACAAAAGCAAAAAATTAAGTAAAAGTTGGGGACCAATGATGCAATTAGCCTAATTCTAAAGAAGAGTAAACGCAATTTCATTTTTTTTTTTTTTTTTTTTCGAGAACAAATTGTACTACAATCCCCCATAAGAGTTAAAATAATAACAAGCAGCCAAAAGTATATATATAAATAAAAGGAATATTCTAGTAACAACAAGTTTGTGAGAAAACACTTAAAAATTCATTTCCACTAACATGCAGTAGAATACATATATTAGTATTTACACAAAATTATTCAACTTTTACTATATATAATCTTAGTGCATCTCACTTGCGAGCAAAATACTTAAAGTACATCTTATCAATCATGTAGAAGTAAGTATTTTTCCAATCAGATTTGAAGAGCAGGACACCATAAACACCCCAAAACCCCACAACAAATCCCAATACTATACCAAGATAAAATTCTATATTCTCCAAGCCACCACTGTGTTTCTTCTCAGGAGCATATGTTGGTTCATTTCCAGAGCAATTCTTCAAAATCGGGAAACCACAAAGATAGGGATTGCCAGCATATATAGTTGGATCAACTAGTGTCTGCATTTGATCTCCAGAGGGAATCCTTCCCGAGAGGTTATTGTATGATAAATTTAAGCTTTCCAAAGATGTTATGGTCGCTATACTTTGGGGGATGGTTCCATTTAATTCATTCATGGAAAGATCGAGAGACTCCAAAGACTGTAAGTTTCCTATCATATTCGGAATCCTT
The DNA here is from genome assembly GCA_029168755.2 of Tillandsia fasciculata. Lineage (NCBI taxonomy): Eukaryota > Viridiplantae > Streptophyta > Magnoliopsida > Poales > Bromeliaceae > Tillandsia > Tillandsia fasciculata. The sequence goes on from CM054950.1 coordinate 1,420,479, forward strand.
CCCGTTAAGTGATTTCTGGATAAGTTCAAATTTTTCAGCTGGAATAGATCGACTATTTCATCAGGGATCGCACCGTGAAGGTTGTTACCTGAGAGATCTATGCTCTTCTCAAAAAGAGGTTGTTGGAAAATTGAAGATTCAACCCTTTTGTTGCAATATATAATCTTTCACTCGTATAATTTTGATACACCATGGGAATAATTCACTTCCTTGGCTTAACCAAAACCAAAATAAACATCCAAACCAAGACCAGGAAGTAAATCAGCCATATATTTAGGTAACTTCGTTGAAGCCATCGCAGAGAAATTACCGAATGATTGGGGTATGTATCCTGATAAATTATTCCAAGAAAGATCTAAGATTTGAAGATTCTCGAGTTGTCCGAGCTCTACAGGAATGTTGCCGACAAACATATTAGACATCAACCGAAGTATTGTAAGCTCTGTTAACTTTCCTATCCACGTAGGGATCTCACCAGATAAATTATTTTGCCCGAGATCAAGTAATACTAATGGGCAATCTTGTAGAGAAGAAGGAAGTTCTCCATATATGCTATTATTGTTTAAGTGCAAGAGCTTAAGATTACTGAGAGAGCCCAATGAATGAGGAAGTTGTCCTGATAGCTTGTTATTGGATAAGTCTATAATATTCAAACTACTTGATGCACCATTCCAGCAATTTGGCAGCTCACCAAATAAGTTGTTGTTCGACATGTCAAGAATGTACAAAGATTGCGAGTTGCATATAGATGATGGAATGTTACCGTTGATGGAGTTGTTCGAAAGAAGAACGTTTTCCAGATTTATCTTGAAGAAAGACCGCGGAAGTGATCCAGAAAACATATTGCTTGAGAAATCAAGTGACATCAAAGAATCAGGCAAAATTGGTAAGAATCCTTGTAAACAGTTAGAACCTAAATTTAACACCCCTAAAGATGTCATATTTTTCAGAGAAGATGGCAACATGCCGCTAATTTGGTTATTGGAAAGGTCTAAGTACATGATAGAGGAGCCTGCGTCCCAAAACCAATCAGGAATAGTTTCTGCGATCCCAGTGTCCGACAATTCTAAGATTGCAATTTCTTGTTGCAATTGGAGCCATCTCGGAAATCGTGGACCCAATCGACATGACTTGAGAATTAATTCTTGCAGTTGAAAAGGAGGCACCCAATTATCCTCCACCTTCAACTCAAGAGATGTACCACCCACCCATAGTACCTTTAATCTTGTGAAGTTCATAAGATGAGTTTCAAGTATAACCCCAGCAAACGAGTTTCCATAAAGAAAAAGATAAGTTAGATTAGATAGTTTACGTATCCCTGCGGGTATCGAACCATTGAGGAAGTTATTGCTGACATCAAAATATATAAGACTCGTCATATGTTCAAGCCAGCCAGACAAATTTCCCTTTATATTTGTGTTATGTAAATCCAATATTTGCCAATTATTAGAAGGGACGCAAGAGAGTACTGACATAAATCCATTTATATCTCTATCAATATTGGCTCCTGACAAACTTAAAGTGTCCAATTTGCAAAGATTATTGATTGAATTTGCTATCGGGCCCTCCAAGTTGTTGTATCCTAGTATCAAGGAAGTAAGAAGAGTAAAATTGTTTAGTTCGACAGGAATAGGGCCGGAGATATTATTGCAGCAGAGATTGAGATATGTCAAACTAGTGAAGTTCAAAAGCCATCTGGGCCAGGGGGAGTTGAAGGAGTTGAATTGGAGATCAAGTTTGCTCAAACTTGTTAAGTTAAAATCAGAAATGGGGTCAGGATTGCTTGGAAGATTGCACCACTCTAAGCGGAGAACTTGCAATGAAGACAACATGTTTACAGCTTGTAACCAATCATCCGCATTCGATAGCGTTGAATAGCTCAAGTCAAGGTACTTCAATGAAGATAGACCTTTGATCCACAAAAGCTTGCCAAGAGATGTGGCTCGATAGACAGAGAGAGTAATAACTAGCACAAGGTCAAGATAACGAAGAGTTGACAAGTTTCCGAGTTCTGGAGGTATCCCACTAGTAAAACCCGCACCAGAGAGGTTAAGATATCTTAACTTCTTATATGAAGCAATGAAATTAGGGAAACTGGTATTAAAGTCATTCATACTGAGATCTAAGTGTTTCAAGTGGCTTAAAGAAAGCAATGACGAATTGACCTCACCGTGCAGACACATTCATAAAAGAGTACCATGGGGTTTCTGAGGTTGAGCTTCTCAACTCTGCCGGTCTTATTGTTGCACCGAACTCCCCTCCATCTACAGCAATCGAAGCCTTCCCAAGAAGACAATCGATCCATACGATCCACGACGCCGGATTTGAACGCGAGAAGTGCCTCGCGCTCTACACTGAAGCATCCATGCGTCTCCGAGATTTGGTTTCCCAAAAGCCAGCCCATGAATAATATTACCAAAAGCTGCATGCTTGTAGTTTTAAACCTCGACATGCTTCAAGCACCAGAAGCTTTCTATTAGAAGGTATGTATATAAAATTACTAGCTCAAGCTATGTATATATAGTAGCTATAGTATAGTGGTCAAATTTTGAATGGAATCTTGGGGCTAATTAATTTGGTCCAATTTGGCCGTATTTGTAGGATGTAGCTTTCTGGATGAAGTATTGTATAAGTAGAACTTTTAGAAGAAATATTATATTCAAATTTCGTTAGTTCCTATTATTTATAGTAGAATTAGAATTACCAAATTACAATTTATATATATATATATATATATATTATATATATATATATATATATATATATATTATATATATATATATATATATATATATATATATATATATATATATGCCGCTGGCCTCAAAATTTTGTTTCTGATTTTCACTGCCACAGAACCGCAAGATTTTTTCTCTTATCGGAAGTTCAATTAATTAAATGACTGCTGCTGAAAATAAAAGTTGTAGAACTGAAAATATTCTACTTGCTTATTTGATTTGCACCATGCCATTTTTTTTAATGGAAACTCAAGTTAAATAATTAATTTAACCTAGTGGAAATTTAATTCTCTATTTATTAAGATAAGGCATCATCGATCAAAATATATTATAACTAGGGCTGGCATTCTTGCTTCTTGTTCGCAAGCTAACTAACTCGTGTTTGGCTTGAAATGAGATCGATCGCACGTTTAATAAATGAGCCAAACGTGAGTTGAATTTTTCAACTTGAAATCTTAATGAGTTGAACACGAGTTTGAATCAACTCACTCGTGTTTGACTTGAAATAGCTCAAATGTGTGTGTAAACCTAGAATACTATACTATTAATAGCACAAGTTTTTTGCCGTTAGATCTATCATTTTGATCATTTCCGCCACTTAGATTATACTAATATCCTAACCACCCACAAAACTCTAGAGATCCACTATCACTCTAACCGTACATTTTTTCATCCAATGGCTAAAAACTTAATAGTTCCAATGGCTTAGTACCATTAGTAACACAGTATTATAGTATTATAGATTTATATTATATATATATATATATATATATATATATATATATATATATATATATATATATATATATATATATATATATATATATATATATATATATTCCGGCTACTATACTATCGATAGCACCAAGCATTTGGTGCTATCAAGTTTTCTATCCTTAAATCAATTTCTTTAATCAATTCTGCCCGTTAGATTTTATTATTTTTCCAACCACCCATTAAATCCAAGCGGCCCACTATCATCTAAGCCACACATCTTTTAATCTAAGGATTAAAAACTTAATAGCACAAATGACTTGGGGCTATTAATAGCATTCCAGCCTAGCTCATATAGAATCCGACTATTATACTATCGATAGCACCAAATGCAAAGAGACCTATATTTTGTAAATTTTAAAATTAGATTAATTTTTTAATTTTCTTTCAACCTACTCAGTAATTGAGCTAACAATTTAATTTGCTATTCACGAGTCTGCCCGGGTTCGACTCATTAATAAACAAGTCAAAAATATGCTGAATTTTTCAGTTTGATATTTTAATAAGCCAGCTCATGTTTGACTCTTTTAATAAATGAGCGAACACGATCCGCCCCAGCTTGCTGCTATTCAGCTCCTTTATGGCCCTAATTATAGCTACAAGCAAATGAATTCTCGCCAGCATCGGGTCAATTGAAGGTATTAGATTCTAGCATTGTGTATTTATGCTTGATATAAGCAAGACATCTTTTTTAGTTATAGCTAGTACAATGCGACTAGGTAGTACGGTGGTTGTTATATATATATATATATATATATATATATATATATATATATAATATATATAATATATATATATATATATACTAAAAAGGTTTTCATTAAACAGGTCTTATTAAGATGCCTCTTTTATCAGCCTTAGATATCACTAACATTATTTTATACTCGACTTTGGTGCTCTCATACCAAGTAATATATATATATATTACTTGGTATACGAATAGCAAAAGACCTGTTTAATGAAACCTTTTTAGTATATATATTATATATATATATATATATATATATATATATATATATTATATATGCAACAGTCTAAATTATTGATTCAAATATTTAAGTTTAATTATTATTATTATAATGCTTGACCTTTTATATTTTTAAATTAAAAATTATCTTTCATTCGATATGGGACACATATGAATCAGAATTACCAAAGGTCCAAACAATGTGAGATCTATTGATATTCGGCTTTAATAACAATTATAACGATCCGACCTACTTGTAATAATAACTCACATTCGATGTCGGATCCTTATGATTATACCAGTTGTAACGATCTGACCAAGTAGCAATAATACCTTGCATCCGATGGGGGAGCATTGAAATATTACGAATAGCAAAAGAACAATATATTTGATACCAACTGTAAGGATCAGACATATTAAAAATAATAATTCGTTCGGCCTAATTAAACCACCGATCCATAATATTTAAACTAAGTTATTATTATAAAGATATATATAATTTTTTGTATTTTCAGTCAGAATTTATTTCTAATTTTATTTGAAACTGTTGGGGCGTACAATAAAAATCTTCGGATAGAATAAAAATAAGATAAGATAGCATAAAAATAAGATTTGAATGAAAAAAAAAAAAAAAAAAAAAAAAAAAAAAAAAAGAAATCTTTTAATATATGTGGACAGTAGAGTTAGAGGTGACCGATGATTGATCAAATTGCATGTCATGCATGGGACAAAATTAATTAACTGCATATATGTGGAATTCCAAACTATGACAATGATCAAAAGAGTACTGCTTTACGTGCATTGTAAGATACCCAAAATATAATTAATGAGACTAATTTACATTAAATAATATATAGTTGGTTAGTTCGGCTTTTTTTTTGTGAAACCATAGTTTTGCTTGCTTTAATTGCGAAGGTATTTATATCATCTTTTAAAATGGTTTTCTTTCTATTCTCCTGTTTTATTCTTTTAAATGAACATATATTATAAATTTAGAAAAAAAAAAAATTTTGGCTTTTTAAAATTGTTTTGTTTTAGGACTATATCGGGATCATATGTTTTAAGATGGATATAATGGATATATATCATCGTGAGTGGAAGATAATTTTTCTCGTGGAGTTATCGAAACTTCAAAACGGAATAGAAATTTAAAAAGTGCTATAACGACACTTTACTATCGGGATCATATGTTTTAAACAAATATTATTGACAAAAATATCGGCATTTACTATAATATCGCTATATATATGTGCAGTCGCTAGAATGTATAGCGATATTACTATGATTTATTTAAAAAATATATTTTTATAATTTAATTTTAAATATAAATAAAATATAGATATAATATTTATATAAAAGTATTTTAAAAATATATTTTTATAATCTAATTTTAATGTAATATTTACAAATATTTCTTTTTTTTTTTTACTGATTGCGAATTATTTGTTTAATTTTTTATAGCTTTGTCCCCCCACATGGAGGACCAAGAGGCCACACACAACTTAACATCCCAAACCCAGATCCCAAAACAGAAAAGGAAGGAAAACCCCCCCAAAAAAGCGCCTTGCTCACAAAGGCGATGATAAACAAAAGCGAAGTTGTCCCTGGTCTGAAAGCGAAGCATACCCAAAACAGTTGCAGCCCAACAGTACCCCCATCAAGCCCCAAAAGGATTCCCACGCTTCAAGGGTTCCCAGGTGTTACCTCCACAAATAGGTATTGATTCCCAGCTACAGGCTGCTAATTAAGTGGTCAATCCATGTTGGCCTTAGCCCTAGATTAAGAGCAGCTCACCAATTAATTTTGCCCAAGCCATCTGTCATCTCCCCTTCGAGCACCGAGGTTCATCTGCAGCCCTCTCCTTAATCACACACCATCGGAAATCCACATCCTTTCGCGTCCCTCGCTTATGAGAGGTGTGTACCCCTATGCCCTCCCAACACCTTGCGCCATGAAGTTATAGTGTTAAGAATATTCTTCCCACATTCTCTCGCGCAATTGGCCTGATCGTCAAACAGTCGGTGATTACGCTCCATCCACAATCCCCAGCAAGTAGCTGCTACACACACATCGATGTGCTCCTGTTTGCTCCGTGCTGTGATTAATCTGATCCTCTTCCATCTGGTCACTAGATCCCCAGTTTCATGTAATAAAATTGCCACCAAGTGCTGGTTACCCTGTAGGATATGACTCCAGACCGAGCGCGCAAATCGGCAGGTGAAAAGAAGGTGTTCCAGGTTTTCTTCGTCCCCGAAACAGCAGACGCAGACCGACGGCCCATGCCAACCATGTTTAATTAGCCGGTCCACAGTCTTCAGCCTGTTCTGAACAGCCAACCAGATGAAGATCTTGATACTCAATGGTGCCTTGATGCTCCACAGATGTCTGATTTTTGATCGTCAACCCCGCCGAACAGCAAAAAATTGTAGGCACTCTTTACGCTAAAGCAGCCTTTAGTATCCCATCAACAGACCACATCATCCGCCCCGGGATTGAAAGCAATGCTCTGTATCACTCTGTGGAGTTGCTCTATATCACTGAGGTCCACCACACCTTGCTCCAGCAGATTGCCAAAGCCGAGGTTAATCCTGCTGCCAAAACGCTGCATCCAACCTTGAACTGAGGTATGTCTGTGTGTAGTCGCCGCGAACAGGTTCGGAAAAACATTACGCAGCATCTTGTCCCCGGTCCATCTCGCGCTCCAGAAGTTCGTTGTCGCCCCATCACCGAGCTTGAAGGAAACCGAGTTGTGGAAGGGTTCCGAGCTGCAAAGGACTCCCTTCCAAAATGGCGCGCACTTGGCTGGTACTGCACCTCCCACACATAGCATTCTGCGCTTGTAGTGTTTATGGCGAAGGATCCTAACCCAGGGGACTTCTCTGGCTTTATAGAAGTTCCAAAGGTTCTTCATAAGAAGGGCCGAGTTAGCCGCCGATAAATTCCTGACTCCCAGACCCCCGACAGACTTAGGCCGGCAAACCCGTTTCCAGCTGACCGAACAAAGGAACCCTATGGTGTGTTGCTTGCTGCTCCAGAAAAACCCCCGGCGTATCCTATCGATTGCGTTAATCGCCCACACCGGGATCTTGAACGCCGAACAGAAGAATAATGACGCACTGGTCAGGACCGAATTGATAAGCACCAACCTCCCCGCTCTCGACAGCAGTCGGCCTTTCCAGCCTGCCAAGCGATTTCCTATCTTTTCGATGAGCGGTAAGTAGTCGGCTTTTCGCAGCGCCTTCGGGGAGAGGGGAAGCCCAAGATAGGTGAACGGGAACCTGTCGATGGCGCACCCAAACAGTCTAGCAAGACTGTTAGCATGCGAAAATTCCAGGGAAACCGGAATGATGCGGCTCTTAGAAAAGTTGATCCGAAGTCCCGACGCCACCGAGAACGCCTCAAGCACAATTTTGATACTCTCAGCCGCTTTAAAAGTACCGTCGAAAAATAAGAGCAGATCGTCAGCAAACTGTAACGTGTGAATAGCTACATCGCCGACGCCAACCGCATTCAGCAGCGAGTTGGAAACCGCCGCTTGTAGCATTCTGAACAACACGTCAATACAGATGATGAAAAGTAAGGGGGAAAGGGGGTCCCCCTGCCGTAATCCTCGTTTACATTGGAAAAATGCTCCCGGAGTGCCGTTCAGTAGTATCGCATTGGAAGAAGAGATGAGGATCGCTTTGATCCAACTGACCCATTTGCCACCAAATCCCCTCTTAATTAAAACCTCAAACAGAAAGGACCAGTTGATGTGATCAAACGCCCGCTCGAAGTCAATCTTGAAAAGCGCAGCGCGCTGGTTGGTGGAACTCAAATGGTGAGTCAAAATATGTGCCGTGATGAAGTTATCAAGGAGCGACCGCCCTTTAATGAAGGCCGTTTGAAAGGGATTGATGAGTTCTTCCATGAAGCTTTGAAGTCTAGTTGCCAGCACCTTGGTAATGATTTTGGTTAACCCGTTTTCCAAACAGATCGGCCGAAACTCCCTTACACTCTCGGCACCCACTTTTTTCGGTAGTAAGCTAATCCAGCCTTTATTGATCTCTCGCATATCCAATCTCCCCTCGTAGAGCTTTTGAAAGGCTACTAGCAAGTCGATCTTAATCATCCCCCAGAAGCGCTGATAGAAGATGAGTGGAAAACCATCGGGGCCCGGCGCCTTATCGGCCGCAGAAGAGAAAACCGCCCTTTTGATTTCCTGTACCGTGAAGGGTTCATCCAGGCTACTCAGGTCCAAAGTGTCGGACCCATAGAGGGCTGACACCTCAATTATCGGATTAAAGCCAGGCTCCGTACCCAGTTGAGAGGAGAAGAAGGAGAGTAGATGGTTAGCCATTGCCTCATGGCTGTTGAAGATGGATCTCCCGTCGAAAAGCCGGGAAATGAAATTCTTGTTCCTGCGGCCGTTGGCGTAAAGATGAAAGAACTTTGTATTCGCATCCCCAGCCCTCAACCAGTGTACCCTCGCTCGTTGCTTCCATTTGATTTCCTCTTGTAAACAAAGCTCCTCGTACCTTCCCTTGAGCTGAGGACGTAGCAATTGTTCCCCCCTCGATAAGTCTCTTCCTTCTTCCGCCTTATCCAGCCAACCGATCCAGAAAAGGCACCTTTCCGCCTGTACCTTAGTCTTCGACGAAAGGCCGGCAGACCACTCTTGCAGAGCTGTTGAGACTCTCCTGATTTTAGTAGCGAATACATCTTCCACCTCCCCTTCCGCTGCTCCAGCATGCCATGCTTTGGCAACTACATCCACTACCGCCGGATAGCATAGCCATAGATTTTCGAACCTAAATATATGTCCCCTCGGGATAAAGGAAAAGGCCGAAAGCACCAGGGGAGAATGATCAGACCTGGGTCTCGGAAGTGCTCGAAGAATGGTTCTGGGGAAGAAGGTCTGCCACTCCGTGGAAACGAGCGCCCTATCGAGGCGTTCCAATGTTGGGGAGCGCCTCCCGTTCGTCCAGGTGAAAGTCCTGTTTAGAATGGGTAGATCCAGAAGTCCAAGCAGATCAATGACGCTCCTGAAAGCCAATGTGTCCGCGGCGTGCGATACAGGGCCATTTCTATCGTTGACCGACAAAACCAAGTTGAAGTCCCCCATGAGTACCCACGCTCCTTCCTTCCTTGTGCCAACCTGCTCCAGTTCATGGAAAAAGCTCATTCAGAGGGAAGAGATTGTGGGGCCGTACACGTTAGAGATGGTGAAGATTGCCCCATCGATTCTTCTTCTCAGAATGATGTTAAGAGAAAAAATCCCGATCCAATCTCTTAGACAATCAAAGAGGGCAGGATTCCATGTAGTGAGCAAGCCCCCTCTGGTTCCCGTGGCATCGAGAGTACGAAAATCCCTAAGATGAAAGCCACAGAATGAAAGAAACTTGGTTGTGCTAGTGTGCTCCAGTTTGGTCTCCTGGAAGCAGACCACTCCACATTTGCAATTTCTTACAAAAGCTCGCACTATGGTGCAATTATCCCTCCCATTTAGCCCTCTCACGTTCCAGGTTAGGAATCGAAAAACTCTATTCCTAGGCATTTAAACCAAAGTCCGCCCAAAACACCAAAAAAAATAATTCGGCCACTAAACCCCCAAATTACCTCTTTCCCTTCCCTCCCTGGAGTTAGTGATCACTTCCCCCACCTCTGAGATCCCACAGCAAGCTTTGATACCTCTGATCTCAGCCTCTGAAAGCGGCGACATGACCTCCCTGGCGCCTGATGGACCTCCCTCCATGGTCTGCTCCGGCTGTTGTTGCCCCGAGTAACCAGACGTTGTTGTTGTTACTGTCCGTAGCGGAGTCGTGGACGCCATAGTTGCCTCCAGCGCTAGCGTGTTCGAGAAGGGTCTGTAAGTGGAGGCCGCCTCATCAAACACTTATTGCGCGTCTGGGTCCGGAGTAGCGTAGTGGCCCGGCCGCCTTTGTATTTAACTGCTAGCCTCACACTCCTTCTGCTTGCTGATTGCTCCCCCTGGCCCAACCGCAAGGAACCCAGCCTTGTCCCCTCTGAAGGCCCAGCGCGAAGCCCACTATCCACTTCCGAAACAGGGTCCAAAGGAAGACCATCCAGCGGGCCCGTCTCGGTCCGATCCGTACCCTGGATGCCTCCTTCCCCGAGTAAAAGATCCACTTGATCCACAGTATCAGGGTTGTCAGTCTCTTTATCCCTCGAGGCAGTTGACCTTGCCAAAGTGAGCGAGTCCACCTCAGGAACCCCACCCGCCTGTCCCACCGGGTAGCTCGAAAGTAGGTGCCCCTTCTGGCATGCGTAGTGACTCAAAATAGGAATCTTCCTAAGCCCATCGGTATCCGGACGAGAACATGTCTCGTTGTAACAGGAAATAAAGCTTTCGGCCGTACCTCCAAGCTTAGGGGGGTGAGAAATCTCCTCCGGCGAGGTGTTTGAAATCCCGCCACCGTCGGCCCCCGTACCGTTCCCCTGCGGGCGCCTTGGATCTCCTACCTCCTCCATTCCGAATGACGGGAACCGAAGGGGTCCCGTCGCAAGTTGTACAGGTACCGACGTGAAACCCGTAGTGTCCACAAAATTCTTCTGCGCCGCCAAAGAGTTGAGACCAAGCCTTTGGTCGAGCACCTCTCCTAGAAGTATAGGCTCCGACTCTTCCCATCCCTCAATCTCAATCGGTATACGGAACCGACGATCATCCACCATGAGTACCAGAGAATCCGGAATAAGCTCCACATCCCGACAACGGATTCTAGCCCTGAAAGCCGCTATGTTGCTTGAACCTGAGGTGTCGTCGTCAACTTCCCAGAGCTCCCCGATACCGCTGACGGCCGCCCTCACCGCCTCTTCGCTCCAGCAAATCAATGGCCAGTTGACGAGTCGAACCCATACTTTGTGGCGAAGATGACCTCGCTCAGTTTCCCCCTCCTCCACCCAGTTGGCGAAGGAGTAAGAGACTTCACCTATCCGTAACGGGCTGCGCCCTATCGCCGACTCCCTGGTCACCCAATTGGGGAAGATGACCGCCACAGCCTCCGCACTGAAGGCCGCCACCTTGAAGTCGCCGACGACCCCCCCGAAGAAACTGGCGAGATTCCTGGGTATGGTCTCCTTCAAGGTCTCGAACTCCAGCTCCAAACCAGCCGTTAAAAGTCTCGCCACGCGCCCCGCCAACGCCGCGCGCCCCTCAGATGCTGGGGTCCAAGATGGAAGGAAAGCCTCCGCCATGGCTGGGCGGGTGGCCACCCTGGACTCCGGGTTCGCAGGGACCGTCGCTTGATTCCCCACTGATTTGGGTTGGCTGAGAAGTCCGCACCTAGCTGCTTGATGGCCGGTCCTCATGCAGAGTAAGCAACGTTTCGGCTCCCTACACTCAGCCGCTCTGTGCCCCCTCTCAAAACACCGGAAGCACCTCCCTCGAAGCGAAGGGTTAAGCAGGAATTTCGGTGGCAGGGCGGGGAGTGCCGGGTTGCGCAGGGCGCCCGAAGACTCCCTATTACTGATCCTTGGGTGCGGTAGTACAGGTGCGGGGGGTGGGATCGAAAGCACCGCTTCCTTGTAGGAGATTCGTGGCCCCACCTCCCCACTCCTCGGAGGCAGGTAGACCCCACCGGGACGACGCGCAGAGTATCCAGCCGGGATAAGGTTGGGTAACCTGTTGCAGGTGCAAGTCCGCCTCGCAATGCAAGGGCAGGGGAGACGAGACAAAGTTTCTCGACGAGTCGCCGCCATCAGCAGCGCCGGTGGTGCAGGAGGCGGTGGCGTTCTCCCTCTCTCTCCCTCTCTCTCTCTCTCTCTTTTTTTTTTTTTTTTTTTTTTTTTAAGTTATTAGCAGCCATTTTGAGTAGAATTGTGTAGGTCTCCGACAACTCATTTATTTTATTTTGAATCTCATACTTTATTTTCATGCATTTATTGACTAAGTCCAATCCTCTTTGAATTGAATGATGCCGGGGTTTTAATTTTTTTTTGTTTAAATTTTTATATATAGTTATACTTTTAGTCAAGTATAACATTGTATCCAAATTAGTGACTCTATTAATAATAAACCAATAATAGATCTTATTTCATTTGCTAAAAAATAATTATAGTTATTAAATTTGGTGAAATAATATCCGCCACATATATCAGGATCGCAAATCTTGCTTATACGGCATCAATATAGAGCAACTGTCAAAAAATACACCACAATAAAAATCTACGATAATCAAGCGTGAATGATAAGTTTTGTCACAGCATAATAAATTTTGTCTATGTCGGAGATGTTTTTAATTGTAATTTATATATATGGTTCAAATTGAAAAGTATGGGGCGGGTTCCATATCGTCTGAAAATATTAAGCTATATATGTGATTGAATTGCCGAGAATGCCAAGAACTAAAGGGAAGGTATCTATGACATCTAATAGTCTCACAATGTACACTTAGAGCGAAAATGTGATTGAAAATAAAAGGAACCAAAAACTTTGATAATAATAACTGAGCTTAAGTATATTTTACCGATGCTTTAGATAGGTTCAACAAACTATTATTGCTAGTGGGTTAAATTACTATAATTCATCGTAAAAAAAATATAACTAATAATTTTTTTTCAAAATGCAGGAAAATATGGACGGAATAAAAAAAAGATAAAATTTTGACTAAAATACAAAAAAAAATTATTGTAAATATCTGCTTTTTTATTTTTCTTTCCTGACTTTCAAAAATCTATTTTTTCCTCTTAAAATATCAGAAAATATTTTCAGAGAATTACGGTGTTAATGAAGAGGGTGAAATGACCATATTGACTTTGCTTGTTCTATAAATAAAAAAATTAATTTTTAATATATTTATATTATTTTAAGGATATTTTCGATATAAATTATAAAAAATTGACGGAATATTGACAGAATCCTGATGGAGGGGGCCAAATGTATCAACTTAAATTTTTAAGGAAGTAAAATATAAATTTTTGAAAGTAAAAATAAAAAAAAAAAAAAAGAGTATTTACTGAGAAATTTTATGTAATGTAGCCTAAATTTTTTTAAAAAACTTTCTATCTAATATCTATGGACTATAGAGTTACCGGCAGCATCAAGTTATATCTATGGACTACAGAGTTACCCGCAGCATCAAGTTTCCTGTAGTACTAACGTTTCCAGGAGGTCAGTCACCATGGACTGTAGAGTTACCTGCAGCAGTCGGCCACCTTGAAAGCATCCCCTTTGATCAAAGTGCTCATCATCAGGAACGAAACCAGAATTTAATTATGAGGAAGACCAAAATATATTTAAATAAAAATTTTAGTACATCATCAATTTTGTTTTAAAAAAATTATTAATTAAATAATTAATATAAAAATATTAATTTTTTTTAATATAAAAATATTTAATGTTTAATTATTTTATTTATATTATTTTATTCAAATAACTAAAAATTTTACTAAATTATAATCGTAATTCACTTAGATTAATGATTTTAGCTAAAAGATCTATTAAATTTAGTATAATATTTTATTTAGTTAAATAAAATAGCTTGCCAAAAATAGTTAGAAATTTAAAAAATATGAAATTTCTAAGTCATGATAATTACATCACGGAATAAAACTTTAGGACTGCGTTTGGTTCGGAGATAAGAAAAATTTAATTATATCGGGGATAGATATAAGTTATGATATTAGCAGGAACTAGTGTAAATTTCTGTTTGGTTGGGTTTAAGAGTTATACCGGGTATAAAGAAAATTGTGTTTGGTAAATTAAAGAGGAATAAGAAGAATAAAGAGGACTAAAATTTTAATTTATGATTAAAATTTTACTGATATGATTTTAAATATTTAATTTAAAATATTTATTAAAATTTATATTTTACTTATATATATAAAAAAATTATTAAAAAAATTTATCATATAATTTATTAAAATTATATGATAAATTTATTAAAAATTAAAGTTAAAAATTTTAAAAGCTATAAAATTTAAAATTTAAAATTTAAAAATTTATAAATGTTAAAATTTTTAATTTTAATTATTTTAAATAATTAGTTAATTATCTAAATACTTAAATAATTAGTTAATAAAATAATTAAATTAATTAAAATATTAGATTAATTAAAGAGTTAAAACAATAATTAAAATTATATTAATTTAATTAAGTTTATTCTCAAATGTGAACAAGCCTTGTTTCAGGAAAAGGCTGGAATAGTAATTTCAGTCTTATAACAGCTTATTCCAGAAAGACGAGAACAACTGTTTCCATCCCTACTTAATTGCGTTTGGGTATAATTAGGGGGGATAAGCCCTTATCCCTCATAGTTCTCGTTACCAAACGAGGCCTAGTGAAAAGAGCATTAGGTATATATATATATATATATATATATATATATGTGTGTGTGTGTGTGTGTGTGTGTGTGTGTCATCCCAATAATTTTACATCATCGGATGATGATGAAATTATAATTATATACAAAAAAAAATATTTATAATTTTTTTAAAATAAAATATTTTTTAAAAATAATTTAAAATCGAGTTATGAATCTATATGTTTTGAATGCAAATTATAATTGTACTATTAATAAATAAAAAGTAAGAATTAAATGAAATCGGTGAGTCAAGACATGCAGCTAGGTGTAAATTATAGTATACTATAAATCAGAATTATATTATTATGCTTAACTAAACTCTTGCTTTATATATATAAAGGCCAAGAGAGAACCCACTCCAACCCATCTTCAGGTAGGGTGCAGCTAATTGTACACCCAAGATATATTATGCTTAACCAAACTTTTGCTTTATATTTATAGAGGTCGAGAGAGAGCCCACTCCAACCCATCTTCAGACAGGGTCCAACAGCTAGTGGTACACTCTATCTTGGGTGTAGGATATACATCCTACTCATTTAAGAATGAGGCTTTTCTATTCGTCACTTAGAAGTGACGAGTAAAATTTATCCCATCCTAAAATAGATGAAGTGTACATTCTACACTCTCAGATGGGGTGTACAAAAAATATTTTCCAACCCAAAAATATTAGAGGCTAAGAAATAATATATTATTATTATACCTCCGAATTAAAAAAAAAAAAAAAAAAAAAAAAAAAAGAAAGTCATGTCGGAGTAACACATTACAACTTACAAAAAAAAAGGTTAAAAATGTTTGAAGATTCCCTATACTATGGATCACCGTGAAATGGGCCCCTAAACTTTTTGTTTTTGTGCTTTGTTGAGCTCCTTTAATGATTTAGATCATTTTGATGTAGATTTTAATTTTCTCTAACCCGCCACTATGTTTCTTCGCATTAGGATTATATGTCGGTTCATTTCTAAAGCAATTATTCGAAATCTGGTGCTACAAAGGTCGGGATTGCCTGTATATATGGTTGGATTAATCAATATCTGTATTTGATCTCCAAATAGAATTCTTTTTTTTTTGAAAAAATGGCAGCATGTTGCCCCTTTATTTATATAAAAATGAACTCGGTTACATAGAAGTGACAGCTAGGCCTCGTCACGGAAGGCGAAAAAAAAAAGAAAAAAAAAATTACACACAGAAAGAGTTTCCGTCTAAAAAATAGAATTCTTACTGAAAGGGTATTGTACCGTAATAAATTTAAATTGTATGAATTATTCTTAGTAGTATAGTTTACGCTAACGGGTAGTGTTGTAGAGAAGAAGGAATTACTGTTTAGGTGCAAGAAATTAAGAGAGCCCAACAAATCCAATGAATCAGATATGTGCCCAAATAGATTGTTATTGGATAAGTTTTTGATCTACTATTCCAACATTTTGACAGCTCACCAAATATATTGTTGTTCGACAAGCCAACAATTTGGCAGTTAATACGGGTTGTGCCGGCCACAGTACCCGGACCTAAACGGGGCCCGGCCCAACATGATATCCGGGCTGGGCCTTGCCAAGCCAGATCCCTCTGACCCGGAAGGCACAGGCCGTGTTGGGCCGATTATTTATTTTTTTATTTTTTAAATTTTTAAAAATATTATAAAGAATTTAAAATATGAAAGATCAAAATGTTTTCTATTTAAACTGATATTTTGATTAAAAAATAGTTAAAATTTATAATAATAATTATAAAATAGCAAATATTTTAATTTTTTTTTTAAAAAAAATATTGTTATTACTATATGTAATAATATGAGGGAGAAGACTTTTTAGTTTCCGCAGAAAATGACCTCAAGGCATCTCCTCTAGTCAAATTGCTTTTCATTTCTTTATTTGGTAATGAAATTCCAAGCCAAAGTATGATTTCAAGCTGAAAACAAAAAAAAACCAAACTAAATAAGACAATTTAGTTTGATTTATTTGGTTTTCAGTTTAATTTGGTTGCGAGAATAATCAAAATTTGATTTTCGATTTCGGTTCATTTTGACACTTCTTATTAATCGTACCGAACTGAAAACCAAATAGTGTATTATTCACACTTTTTATCCTCATCATATATTTAAAATAATATTTATAATCCAATCTTGTTTTCTAATACATAACAAAACTCATTTCACAACAACATAGTTTAAATTGTATGATCCGAATTCAATTTTTGGTATGTAATTTTTATCATGATTCAATTTTGATTCTTAAAATCAAGAACTAATTTGGTTTGATTCGAATTGGTCTTGATAATAAATCCTTTTGGTTCAGTTATGTATAAAACTGAGAATTTTGATTAGATTTAAATTATTTTTGAAAACTGAACAAAATCAAACCGAATGCATCCCTAGCCTTGAAAACGGTTTTTTTTTTTTTTTTTTTTTTCTTAAGATGTGTAACAGAGAAAATATGATAAAAATGGTGCGGGACTAGGAGCCATCCAACAATAAGCATGCCACTTTTGTACTGTTTTATATTATTCCATTTCACTTTAAAAGCATAATCGTCCAATAGAAAGTGCTCAACTTAAATGGCTCAATTTGGAATCTTGTGATGTGCTTGTGCAACTTCAACTCATGATAACTAAGTCGCGAAGCCAGAATTTTAGTTTTAAAGAGTCAAAAATATATTATACAAAATATATTAATTTTTAAAAATTATTAATAAAAAAAATTATATATAGGTAATTTTTTGTTTATTAACTTTTGACTTTTTAATATATATTTTTTTTGAAAAAAAATAGAGTATAGTTGCTTTTCCTATTAAAATAACAATATTTTAGATATCTGTAAAAAAAATTATTTCAAAAAATCAAGTATTAATATTTAGTATAATTTGTTAATCAAGTATTACGATATATCAAAAAAATTAAGTATTAAGATTTTGTATAATTTTTAAATCAAGTATTAGTTAATTAAATTTACATTTCGCGACCCACGAGACAATATTATTTTTTTTTAAAAAAAATGATTTTGGCTCCTAAAATTTACACTATTTTTATTTTTTTTAATAACTAAATAATAGACTGTTATGTAATTTTAAAAATGTTAGAAGGGCCATGGCCACTGTAGGCCTCCACATGGCTCCCTCCCTGAGAAAATTCTAGTGGGGAATTATTGTATGCACTCGGTGTATCCGTACAGCCCATGCACTACACCCGAACTCTGACACCCCAAAATACCACATCAGATAAAAATAAAATTATGATTGAGTATATAATAGATATAGGCATTAATAACAATAACTGGACGGCAACCTGTGAAAAAATCTCATAAGGCACCATGGCTCAACTCAGCTTATGATTTATTTTCGATGATGAAACTTTCAAATAGATAATCGTTACTTATGAATATAATTTATAACTATAATTAAAATTTTAAATATAGAGATATGTGAAGTACATAGTAATATAGTATTTGCTTGTTCTAGAGGGTTAATTACACTACTGGTCCTCAGTATTTACCTAATTTGTCACTTTAATCCTTAACAGTTTATTTTTTTGGCAATCAGGTCTCCATCTTTATTATTTATATAGTAATTAGCATCAACACAATTACTAAATTTGACAAAATTAGCCACATGGATAGGTTAGCTAGTATCTGGTACCATGGCAAATATTGTTTGGTGATTAAGTGGCAATTTTCATTAGAGTTAATGAATTTTTTAACAGCAGTGAATTAATTGAAATAAATGATGAAGGTTAGGTATTTGATTGCAAAAATTAAGGAGTCGTAGACAAAAGCAAAAAATTAAGTAAAAGCTGGGGACCAATGATGCAATTAGCCTAATTTCAAAGAAGAGTAAACACAATTTCATTTTTGTTTTTCTTTTTTTTTCCGAGAACAAATTGTATTACAATCCTCTATAAGAGTTAAAATAATAACAAAAAGCCAAAAGTATATACAGAAACAAAAGAAATATTCAACTTACAACAAGTTTGTGAGAACAAACACTTAAAAATTTATTTCCACTAACATGCAGTAGAATACATATATTAGTATTTACACAAAATTATTCAACTTTTGCTATATATAATTTTAGTGCATCTCAATAACCAGCAAAAAACTTGAAGTACATTTTATCAATCATGTAGAAGTAATTATTTCTCCAAGCAGATTTGAAGAGTAAGACACCATAAACTCCCCAAAATCCCACAACAAATCCCAATACTATACCAAGATAAAATTCTATATTCTCCAAGCCACCACTGTGTTTCTTCTCTAGAGCATATGTTGGTTCATTTCCAGAGCAATTATTCAAAATCTGGAAACCACAAAGATAGGGATTGCCAGCATATATAGTTGGATCAACTAGTGTCTGCATTTGATCTCCAGACGGAATCCTTCCTGAGAGGTTATTGTATGATAAATTTAAGCTTTCCAAGGATGTTATGGCCGCTATACTTTGGGGGATGGTTCCATTTAATTCATTCATGGAAAGATCGAGAGACTCCAAAGACTGTAAGTTTCCTATCATATTCGGAATCCTTCCCGTTACGTGATTTCTGGATAAGTTCAAATTTTTCAGCACGAATAGATTGACTATTTCATCAGGGATCGCACCGTGAAGGTTGTTACCTGAGAGATCTATGCTCTTCTCAAGAAAGAGGTTGTTGGAAAATTGAAGATTCAACCCTTTTGTTGCAATATATAATCTTTCACTCGTCAAATTTTGATACGCCATGTTGATTTCTTCAAATCCATCGAAACCAAAACCAAAACCAAAACCAAAACCAAAACCATATATTTCAGCCATATATTTAGGTAACTTCGTTGAAGCCATCGCAGAGAAATTACCGAATGATTGGGGTATGTATCCTGATAAATTATTCCAAGAAAGATCTAAGATTTGAAGATTCTCGAGTTGTCCAAGCTCTACAGGAATGTTGCCGACAAACATATTAGACATCAACCGAAGTATTGTAAGCTCTGTTAACTTTCCTATCCACGTAGGGATCTCACCAGATAAATTATTTTGCCCGAGATCAAGTAATACTAATGGGCAATCTTGTAGAGAAGAAGGAAGTTCTCCATATATGCTATTATTGTTTAAGTGCAAGAGCTTAAGATTACTGAGAGAGCCCAATGAATGAGGAAGTTGTCCTGATAGCTTGTTATTGGATAAGTCTATAATTTTCAACCTCTTTGATGCACCATTCCAGCAATTTGGCAGCTCACCAAATAAGTTGTTGTTCGACATGTCAAGAATGTATACAGATTGCAAGTTGCATATAGATGATGGAATATTACCGCTGATGGAGTTGTTCGAGAGAAGAACGGTGAACAAATTAGTCTTGAAGAATGACCGTGGAAGCGATCCAGAAAACATATTGCTTGAGAAATCAAGTGATATCAAAGAATCAGGCAAAATTGGTAAGAATCCTTGTAAACAGTTAGAACCTAAATTTAACACCCATAAAAATGTAATATTTTTCAGAGAAGATGGCAACATGCCGCTAATTTGGTTATTGGAAAGGTCTAAGTACATGATAGATGAGCCTGTGTCCCAAAACCAGTAAGGAATAGTGTCTGCGATCCCATTGTTCGACAAATCTAAGATTGCAATTTCTTGTTGCAATTGGAGCCATCTCGGAAATCGTGGACCCAATCGACATGACTTGAGAATTAATTGTTCCAGTTGAAAAGGAGGCACCCAATTATCCTCCACCTTCAACTCAAGAGATGTACCACCCACCCACAGTTCCTTTAATCTTGTGAAGTTCATAAGATGAGTTTCAAGTATAACCCCAGCAAACGAGTTTCCATCAAGATAAAGATAAGTTAGATTAGATAGTTTACGTATCCCTATGGGTATCGAACCATTGAGGAAGTTATTGCTGACATCCAAATATATAAGACTCGTCATATGTTCAAGCCAGCCAGACAAATTTCCCTTTATATTTGTGTTCTGTAAATCCAACATTTGCCAATTATTAGAAGGGACGCAAGAGAGTACTGACATAAATCCATTTATATCTCTATCAATATTGGCTCCTGACAAACTTAAAGTGTCCAATTTGCAAAGATTATTGATTGAATTTGCTATCAGGCCCTCCAAGTTGTTGTGTCCTAGTATCAAGGAAGTAAGAAGAGTAAAATTGTTTAGTTCGACAGGAATAGGGCCGGAGATATTATTGTAGCAGAGATTGAGATATGTCAAACTAGTGAAGTTCAAAAGCCATCTGGGCCAGGGGGAGTTGAAGGAATTCTGTTGGAGATCAAGTCTGCTCAAACTTGTTAAGTTAAAATCAGAAATAGGGTCAGGATTTCCTGGAAGTTCGCACAACTTTAAGCGGAGAACTTGCAATGAAGACAACATGTTAACTGCTTGTAACCAATCATCCGCATTCAATAGCGTTGTATAGCTCAAGTCAAGGTACTTCAATGAAGATAGACCTTTGATCCACAAAAGCTTGCCAAGAGATGTGTAATAACTAGCACCAAGGTCAAGATAACGAAGAGTTGACAAGTTTCCGAGTTCTGGAGGTATCCCACTAGTAAAACCAGCCATAGAGAGGTCAAGATATCTTAACTTCTTATATGAAGCTATGAAATTAGGGAAACTGGTATTAAAGTCATTCATACTGAGATCTAAGTGTTTCAAGTGGGTTAAAGAAAGCAATGATGAATTGACCTCACCGCGTAGACTCATTTGGAAAGTTCCATTGGGGTTTCTGAGGTTGAGCTTCTCAACTCTGCCGGTCTTATTGTTGCACCGAACTCCCTTCCATGTGCAGCAGTCAGAACCTTCCCAAGAAGACAAGCGATCCAGAGGATCCACGGCGCCGGATTTGAACGCGAGAAGTGCCTCGCGCTCTACACTGAAGCATCCATGCGTCTCCGAGATTTGGTTTCCCAGAAGCCAACCAATGAATAATATTACCAAAAGCTGCATGCTTGTAGTTTTAAACCTCGACATGCTTCAATCACCAGAAGCTTTCTATTAGAAGAAGGTATATATATAAGATTACTAGCTCAAGCTATGTATATATAGCAGCTATAGTATAGATTGGTCAAATTTTGAATGGAATTTTGGGGCTAATTAATTTGGTCCAATTTGGCCTTATTTGTAGGATGTAGCTTTCTGGATGAAGTATTGTATAAGTAGAACTTTTAGGAGAAATATTATATTAAAATTTCGGTAGTTTCTATTTATAGTAGAATTAGAAATACCAAATTACAATTTATATATATGCCGCTGGCCTCAAAATTTTGTTTATGATTTTCACTGCCACAGAACCGCATGATTTTTTCTCTTATCAGAAGTTCAATTAATTAAATGACTGCTGCTGAAAATAAAAGTTGTAGAACTGAAAAGAATTAAATATTCTACTTGCTTATTTGATTTGCGTCATGCCATTTTTTTTTTTAATTCTCTATTTATTTTAAATAATTAATTTAAAATAGCTTATTTAACTCATGTTAAATAATTAATTTAACCTAGTGGAAATTTAATTCTCTATTTATTAATATAAGGTATCATCGATCAAAATATATTATAGCTAGGGTCGGCATTCTTGCTCGATGTTTGCAAGCTAACTCGTGTTTGGCTTGAAATGAGATCGATCGCTCATTTAATAAACGAGCCAAACGCAAACTGAATTTTTCAGCTTGAAATCTTAATGAGCTGAACACGAGCTTGGGTCAACTCACTCGTGTTTGACTTGAAATAGCTCAAATGTGTGTGTAGACCTAGAATACGATACTATTAATAGCACAAGTTTTTCGCCGTTAGATCTATCTCTTTGATCATTTCCACCACTTAGATTATACTAATATCCTAGCCACCCACAAAACTCTAGAGATCCACTATCACTCTAACCGTACATTTCTTCATCCAAGGCCTAAAAACTTAATAGTTCCAATGGTATAGTACCATTAGTAACACAGTATTATATATATATATATATATATATATATATATATATATATATATATATATATATATATATATATATATATATATATATATATATATATATATATATATATATATATATATATATATAGTCCGGCTACTATACTATCGATAGCACCAAGCATTTGGTGCTATCAAGTTTTCTATCCTTAAATTAATTTCTTTAATCAATTCTGCCCGTTAGATTTTATTATTTTTCTAATCACCCATTAAACCCAAGCGGCCCACTATCATCTAAACCACACATCTTTTAATCTAAAGATTAAAAAGTTAATAGCACAAATGACTTGGTGCTATTAATAACATTCCAGCCTAGCTCATATAGAGTCTGGCTATTATACTATCAATAGCACCAAATGCAAAGAGACCTATATTTTGTGAATTTTAATTATTAGATTAGTTTTTTAATTTTCTTTCAACCTACTTAGTAATTGAGCTAACAATTTAATTTGCTATTCACGAGTCTGTCCGGATTCAACTCATTAATAAACAAGTCGAAAATATGCTGAATTTTTCAGGTCGATATTTTAATAAACCAGCTCATATTTGACTCTTTTACAGCCCTAATTATAGCTACAAGCAAATGAATTCTCGCCAGCACTGGGTCAATTAATTGAAGGTATTAGATTCTAGCATTGTGTATTTATGCTTGATAGAAGCAAGACATCTTTTTTAGTTATAGCTAGTACAGTACAATGCGACTAGGTAGTACGGTGGTTGTTATACTTGGTATGAGAGCACCAAAGTCGAGTATAAAATAATGTTAGTGATACCTAAGGCTGATAAAAGAGGCATCTTAATAAGACATGTTTAATGAAATCTTAATAAGACTTGGGCTTTCCTAGGTGTACACTCTATAAGGGGTGTACATTCTACACCCTACTTTATTTTGGGATGGGGTGAATTTTACTGGTCACATCCTACACCCCATCCCATCCTGGAGTGAGGTGAATTTCACTGGTGGGGCGAATTTCCTGGGATGGGGTGAAATTTCTGGGGTGAGACTTTTTTCACTGGTCACTTCGATGTGACCAGTAAAATTCATCCCATCCCAAAATGAGGTGGGGTGTAAGATGTACATCCCTCATGAGGTGTACACTTATATATACCCATCTTTTTAAGGATATATATATATATATATATATATATATATATATATATATATATATATATATATATATATATATATATATGCAACAGTTTAAATTATTAGTTCAAAATATCTAAGCTTATTTATTATTATTATGATGTTTGATCTTTTATATTTTTAAATTAAAACTTATCTTTCATTCGATATGGGACACATATGTATCAGAATTACCAAAGGTCCAAACAATGTGAGACCTATTGGTATTCGGCTCTAATATCAACTATAACGATCCGACCTATTAACAATAATAACTCACATTAGATATCGGACTTTTTTAGAATAATACCAACTGACCAAGTAACAATAATACCTTGCATCCAATCCGATGATCTGGAAGTACTAGAATATTACTAATAGCAAAAGAATAATATATTTGATACCAACTGTAAGGATCTGACACATAAAAAATAATAATTTGTTTGACCTAAACCATCGATCCAAAATATTTAAACTAAGTTATTATTACAAGGATGTGTAATCTTTTATATTTTCAATCAAAATTTATTTTCAATTTGATTTGAAACTATTGGGCCTTACAATAGAAATCTTCAGATAGAATAAAAATAAGATAACATAACATAAAATTAAGATCTGAATGGAAAAAAAAAAAAAAAAAAAAAAATCTTCTAATATATGTGGACTGTAGAGTTAGAGGTGACGGATGATTGATCAAATTACATGTCATGGGACAAGAATAATTAACTTCATATTTGTGAAATATATATATATATATATATATATATATATATATATATATATATTTTGTTGATTTAACTATATTGGGCCTTATTATTTAGGCTATATAATTTGGTAAAATCAAATTTTCTATTTTTATATTTTCTAATTATATATTTGGGCCTTTTACTTGTAAGTCTTTGGATTATAATTTTTTTGATTCACCGGTCCATATTTAATAGCTTTATTTTTAAAGGCTAAAGTACGGATGATAACAATATTAAAAAATATAGAGAGAAACAGAAGTGGGAGAAAAGAAAAAAATTCTAGGAATTTTGGTTTCATTTTGATTTTATCAAAAAAAGGTGAGATCTTCCTTGTGAGGTGTAGTTTGCACCATTTAGATAGAATTCGAGATTTGAGAGTTTCTCTTTATCTTTGAGCAAAGGTGATATCTCTGCTATTTGTATCTCTCTTATAATTTCCACGATTTGATAGTGAAAGCTTGTTTACTTGTTCTTCCGTGGATATAGACATAGCCGAACCACATAAAATCATTGTGTTCTTATGGTTTAATTTTTATTGTTATTGTTTTAGTGTTTGGATCTTCATTTGGATATTTAAGGTGTGAATTATAAAATTACCTTCCAAATAATAGTAAAATTATCATTAATATTTTTTACCCTTATTTTACAATATATATATATATATATATATATATATATATATATATATATATATATATATATATATGACAAATAATTCAAAGGCTAATACTTTACGCGTTTTGTAAGGATATCCAAAATATAGTTGACGAGTTTGATTTACATATAAATATTTGTTAGCTGCAGGTTTGGGTTTTTTTGTGAAAGGATGGTGTTATGCTAATTACTCTAATCGCTGTGCTATTTCCAGCATTTTTTATTGGTTTTCTTTCTATGCTTCTCTTTCTTTCTTTTTTTTTAATTTATATGCATGAAAATTCATCCCACTATAACAAAATTAGATTATAAAAATACATGTTTGTGACATTTTTGTATAAGTGTCATATCTATATTCCATCTATATTTAAAATTAAGTTATAGAGATATATTTTTGAGACACATTACAAAAATATATCGCTATACACCCTAGCGATGACACATATAGCAACACTTATAATAAATATCGGTATTTTTATCAGCGACATTTTTTTTATATTTTAGAAATATTTAAAAATATTGCTATAGTCTAATTGTATTGTAGTGGATTCTATGTTTTAAATTTACGGAATATTTGATTTTGCCTATTAAAGTTGATTTGCTAGTACTATTTCTCAATAACACAGCATAAGAAACATAGTATATATAATTTACCTGATCTTTTCTGCACGTGAAAGCAAGAAAAAATATTAAAATATTTATAGGTATTTCTTTATCACTACTAAAAAAATTTTTAAGTGAGATAAAATTATAAGCAACTAACTTTAAATTTAATTGGGCGCGCCATTTGGAATTACTATCTAATCTTTAAAAATTTTTGTTCATTTTATTTGATTTTAATATATCACCCGATGCATTTGTACATTCGCATACACGTACCCCACTATTTTTGGTCATTTATATTATCTGATTATTTGATCTCTACCATCCAATGAGTTATAGTTTTTTAAAGTTAAAAACTAAGTGATTGAATTAATTAACAATATAATATGCGCGCATTTTAAAAAACATTTTGGGTCACAGATCCCTACAAACTGCATGACTTGGAGCAAGTCAAAGTGCTCATGGAATTCCAGGCCATGATATTTACATATTTATACAATCACATGATGATAACTCATCTATGGCTAGAAATTTGTATAAAGAAATGTTAGCATATAATAATTTCTTAGAGATGCAAAAAGATATGGATGTAATAAAATTAAGATAAAACAGAAAAAAAAAATAATTTTAAAAAAACTTGTAAAATCTATGGAGTGTGGAGCACGTTCCCTCTAGAAGTAATATTTCCAGGAGGGGACCTTGAAAGCGTCTCCTTTGATCAAATTGCTTGACATGGGACAAAATTAATCAACTGCATATATGTGGAATTCCAAACTATGACAATGATCAAAAGAGTATTGCATGCGTTACGTGCAATGTAAGATACCCAAAATATAATTGATGAGTTTGATTTACATAAAATAGTAGTTGGTTATACTCCATTAATAATTAACCAATAATGGGTCTTATTTCATTTGCTAAAAAGTAATTACAATCATTAAATTTCGCGAAATAATATCCGCCACATATATCAGAATCGTAACTCCTGCTTATACGATATCAATATAGGGCTACTGTCAAAGAATAAACCACAATCAAGAGTATACGACAATGAAGTGTGAATGATAAGCTTTGTAATTGTATAATAAATTTGGGTTAATTGCATACGGCTCTCTATAAACCTATCGAATAGCAAATATATTCCTACAAAGTTCAACTTTTCATATTTATTCTTTCAAAAGTCCAACGTTATTTATATATATCTCTACCGCTTATCTCTGTTAGAAAAATCTAGTTAAACATAGGTTAAATACTTAATCTTGATTAGTTAGTACGGTAAATTTACCTTTTTACCCTTCCAGATATTTCTGTATTATTTTTTAAAGGGATATTTTTGAAAGGACAAAACTGTCATTTCACATATAATCTGTTAAAAAATAAACAGTGAACTAACGATAATAAACAGGAGGGATATATATGAATAACGTTGGACTTTGGAAGGGATAAATATGAAAAGTTGAACTTTGTAGGGATATATCTGCTGATATGTTTACAGAGATGTATGCAATTAACCCAATAAATTTTGTCTATATAGGAGATGTTTCTAATTGTAATTTGTTGTTCGAATTGAAAAGTATGTGCAGGTCCCATATCGTCTGAAAATATTGAGCTATATGTGTGATTGAATTGACGAGGATATCAATTAAGAACCAAACGGAAGGTGTTTAATTATGACATATAATATATAGTTTCACATTGTACAATTAGATTGAAATTGTGATTGAAAATAAAAGAGATCAAGAACTTTGATAATAATAACTGAACTTAAATATATTTTGTCGATATTTTAGATTCAACAAACTATTATTGCTAGGGGTCAAATTATTATAATAATGCATCTTAAAAAAAATGTAACTAATAAAAAATTTTCAAGATGTAGGAAACTATGGACAAAATAAAACTAAGAAAAAGAATTTAATTTTTTTTTTTAAAAAAACCTTCTTATATCTATGGACTGTAGAGTTATCAAACCGAAAAATCTCATACTTCGTTGCTATAATTTTTTTCTCATACTTCGTTGCTATAATTTTTTCCACCATCGTTTTACCGCCAATAAACTACAAAGGACCAAACACTCTGATACCAATTGAAGGGATCGATCGAGAAGTTACTGAGCATGCCTCAAACGACGAAAATAAAATTTTTTGTAGAAGAAAATAAAAGAGAATGGTTATAAAAAATAAACACGAGAATAATAAAATAATAAAACGAACAAAAAAATATAAAAATACAATATTTATGTGGTTCGACCAACAACGTGTCAACCTATGTCTACAGGCAAGTCCACCTTAATGTGTTTTTCGATTAATTCACAGCATAAAAATATGAGTATAATGAATTACAAGAAACTTTTTCTTAGAGCTCTCCATATTTAATTTTCTCTCAACTAGGATGTCTTCAATAAACCTCTTTACCCAAGTAACCTCAAAAAATGAGACTCAAAATTTTGAAATATGAATTACAAGAGTTTATATATATAATCATAAAATCCAAATTCTAGTAGGAAACACACTCTATAGTCCATCCGAGTTTCTGATTTAATTACTTCTAGCGGTCGATTTCTTTTTAAGAATTCTTTTTAAAGTATTTTTGTATTATCTCTAATCTTTGGAAACAAGTTTAGATTAAATTAGAGCCAAATCCAATATACTTCACTCGTGGCAGAATAGAGTTGGGTACCAATACTCAACTTAAAGTACTCGTACTCAAACTGTGTACCGGTACATAATATAAAAATAGTTTTTCAAATTTCAGATTTTGAAAAGCTACTGAGATACTTTTTAGTACCAGTACTCAAATTTTTAATTTTTTTTTTACCGTAATATCGATTTGAAACATAACTTTACATAATCCAACAAATCTCATCACACTCCCATATAAAATAGCAACTATCTAAATAATATAGCCTATTCAGTATTGTTGGATGCTGTGTTGTCTCTTTTGTTATGTTGTTGATGTAGACTCCCTTGTGCTGGTGGCGCCCCATTATTGTGTTCGGATTAATTACTACAGTATTTTTGGGTTGACCCCTTGTTCTACTATTGTACAACTCAAATAGGATTTTGCCTTGTTTAATCAAACAAAAAAAAAAAAAAAGTATTGTTGGACAAAAAACTAAGTAACTTTTAAAATAAGCCACTTTAGAATTCCTTCCATGGAGTATTTGGGCAGACCTCATATTCTATTTGGATGTCAGTACAAGTGACAGAAAACTCTCATGTAAATATTTAATTTTTTTATTTTTTTCTTTTTACTTTTAAAAATTTATATTTTATTTTTAAAAATTTTAAAAATATTTTGAGAGGCTTCCCATGTTAATATATAAAGAGAGAGAAATGTTCATATTACTTTTACTTATTCTATAAAAAAAAATAATATTTAATATATTTTTATTTTGGCTAAATTACAGAAAACCTCCCTCTAATATTCCGCTTTTCCACTTTACCCCCCTGTCTTTTAAAAATCGACAACCTGCCCCCTTGTAATTACCGAAATATGCATTTACCCCCCTGCCAGATATGAAAGTCCATCCATGAGCCTCTAATGGATGCATTTACCCTTTCCCCCTGCCAGATATGAATTGGTTTCTTACCAATTTGTTACAAGCAATTGGCTCATTAGAGGCTCATGGATGGACTTTCATATCTGGCAGGGGGGTAAATGCATATTTCGGTAATTACGAGGGGGCAGGTTGTCGACTTTTAAAAGACAGGAGTAAAGTGGAAATGCGAGATATTAGAGGGGGGTTTTCTGTAATTTAGCCTTTTATTTTTTTTAAAAAAAAATTGGTATATATTGTAAGAAATGGGCAGATAGTGATAAAACTCGGAGGGGAGTTAAATATATCAACTTTAAATTTTTAAAAAATAAAATACAAATTTTGGATAGGACAGATATGTCGCCGACAACTAATTTATTTTATTCTAAAAAAATAAATTAATAAAGTTGACAACATGTGAAAAAATTCGCACGGTGATACTCTAAAATTTCATATCGGATGGAAATAGAGTTGTAATTGAATATATAAGAGATTTGGATATAATTAATAATAATAACTGGACGGCAACATGTGAAAAAAATCTGATATGGCACCATGGCTCAACGCAGCTCACCCATTGATGGTAAAAACTACTATCGATAGCAGACGGGCTCCTTTATTTTCGATGATAGAGCATTCAAATTGATGATCGGCACATTTGAATATAATCTATAACTATCTAAAAATTAATTTTAAATATAGTTCTTGACTCTCTAAATCCTGGAGATAGGGTTAATTACACTATATTAGTCCTCAGTGTTTACCTAATTTGTCACTTTAATCCCTAACAGTTTTTTTTTTTTTTTTTTTTTTTTTTTTTTTTTTTTTTTTTTTGGCAATCAGGTCCCGTGTTTATTATTTATAAAGTAATTAGCGTCAAAACAGTTACTAAATTTGACAAAATTCGCCACATGGTTAGGTTAGGTAGTATATGTTAACATGACAAATATTGTTTGGTGATTAAGTGGCAATTTTCAGTACAATTAATGAATTTTTTAACAGCAGTGAATTAATTGAAATAAATGATGAAGGTTAGGTATTTGATTGCAAAAATTAAAGAGTCGTAGACAAAAGCAAAATATTAAGTAAAAGTTGGAAACCAATGATGCAATTAGCCAAATTATAAAGAAGAGTAATCGCAATTTTTTTTTTTTTTTTTTCTTCGAGAACCAGTTGTACTAAAATGTCCCATAAGAATTAAAATAATAACAAGCAGCCAAAAGTATACATATATAAACAAAAGAAATATTCTACTGACAACAAGTTTGTGAGAACAAACACATAAAAATTTATTTCCACTAGCATAGAATACATATATTAGTATTTACACAAAATTCTTCAACTTTTACTATATATACATAATTTTAGTGCATCTCAATGGCCAGCAAAATACCTAAAGTACATCTTATCAATTATGTAGAAGTAAGTATTTCTCCAAGTAGATTTGAAGAGTAAAACACCATAAACTCCCCAAAACCCCACAACAAATCCCAATACTATACCAAGATAAAATTCTATATTCTCCAAGCCACCGGTGTGTTTCTTCTCAGGAGCATATGCTGGTTCATTTCCAGAGCAATTCTTCAAAATCGGAAAACCACAAAGATAGGGATTGCCAGCATATATAGTTGGATCAACTAGTGTCTGCATTTGATCTCCAGGGGGAATCCTTCCCGACAGGTTATTGTATGATAAATTTAAGCTTTCCAAAGATGTTATGGTCGCTATACTTTGGGGGATGATTCCATTTAATTCATTCATGGAAAGATCGAGAGACTCCATAGATTGTAAGTTTCCTATCTTATTCGGAATCCTTCCTGTTAAGTGATTTTTGGATAAGTTCAAATTTTTCAGCTGGAATAGATCGACTATTTCATCAGGGATCGCACCGTGAAGGTTGTTACCTGAGAGATCTATGCTCTTCTCAAGAAAGAGAATCTTGGAATATTGAAGATTCGACCCTTTTGTTGTAATATATAATCTTTCACTGTTATAAAGTATATATGCCGCATAGAGTAATATACATCCTCTGCATGTTGGTGTTGGGATCCCAATACCAAAATCACCAAGTATCTGAGGCATATATTCGGGTAACTTGGTTGAAGCCATCGCAGAGAAATTACCAAAAGATTGGGGTATGCATCCTGATAAATTATTCCAAGAAAGATCTAAGATTTGAAGATTCTCGAGTTGTCCGAGCTCTACAGGAATGTTGCCGACAAACATATTGGACATCAACCGAAGTATTGTAAGCTCTGTTAACTTTCCTAACCATGTAGGTATCTCGCCCGATAACTTATTTTGCCCGAGATCAAGTAATATTAATGGGCAATACTGTAGAGAAGAAGGAAGTTCTCCATATATGCTATTATTGTTTAAGTGCAAGAGCTTAAGATTACTGAGAGAGCCCAATGAATGAGGAAGTTGTCCTAATAGCTTGTTATTGGACAAGTTTATAAGATTTAATATCTTTGATGCACCATTCCAGCAATTTGGCAGCTCACCAAATAAATTGTTGTTTGACAAGTCAAGTATGGACAAATATTGCATGCTGCATATGGATGATGAAATCTTACCACTTATGGAGTTGTTCGACAAGAGAATGGCTTCTAGATTTGGCTTGAAGAAAGACCGTGGAAAGAATCCAGTAAATATATTGCTTGAGAAATCAAGCCATATCAAAGAATTAGGTAAAAATGGTAAGAATCCATGTAAATAGTTAGAAGCTAAACGTAACACCTCTAATGATGTCCTATTTTCCAAGGAAGATGGCAACACACCACTAATTTGGTTATTGGAAAGGTCTAAGAAGAGAATAGGTGAAGGTATGTCCCAAAACCAATCAGGAATAGTTTCTGCAATCCCATTGTCCGACAAATCCAAGACTTCAATTTCTTGTTGAAATTGGAGCCATTTTGGAAATCGTGGACCCAATCGACATGTGCTGAAAACTAATACTTGTGCTTGAAATGGAGGCACCCAATTATCCCCCACCTTCAAATGAAGAGCTGTACCACTCGCCTCTATTACCTTTAATCTTGTTAAGTTCATAAGATGAGTTTCTAGAATAACCCCAGCAAACGAATTTCCAGAAAGATAAAGAAAAGTTAGATTCGATAATTTATGTATCCCTACAGGTATCGAACCATTGAGAAAGTTAATCCTGACATTGAGATGTATAAGACTTGTCATATGTTCGAGCCAACCAGACAAATTTCCCGTCATATTTGTGTTATCCAAATACAATATTTGCCAATTATTAGGAGGGACGCAAGAGAGTTCTGATATAAATTCGTTTATATTTCTATCAATATTGATTCCCGATAAAATTAAAGTGTCCAATCTACAAAGATTATTGATTGAATTTGCTATCGGGCCCTCCAAGTTGTTGTATGCTAGTTTCAAGGAAGTAAGAAGAGTAAAATTGTTTAGTTCGACAGGAATAGGGCCGGAGATATCATTGTAGCAGAGATTGAGATATGTCAAACTAGTGAAGTTCAAAAGCCATCTGGGCCAGGGGGAGTTGAAGTTGTTGGAATTGAGATCAAGTATGCTCAAACTTGTTAAGTTGAATTCAGAAATAGGGTTAGGATTGTCCGGAAGACGGCACGCCTCTAAGCGGAGCACTTGCAATAAAGACAACATGTTTACTGCTTGTAACCAATCATCCGCATTCGGTAGTTCTGCAAAGCTCAAGTCAAGGTACTTCAATGAAGATAGACCTTTGATCCACAAAAGCTTGCCAAGAGATGTGGCAGAGTAATAACTATCACCAAGGTCAAGATAACGAAGAGTTGACAAATTTCCGAGTTCTGGAGGTATCCCACTAGTAAAACCAGCAGTAGAGAGGTTAAGATATCTTAACTTCTTATATGAAGCAATGAAATTAGGGAAACGGGTATTAAAGTCATTCATACTGAGATCTAAGTGTTTCAAGTGACTTAAAGAAAGCAATGACGAATTGACCTCACCGCGTAGACCCATGTAGCTCGGGTAAGAAAAAGTTCCATTGGGGCTTCTGAGGTTGAGCTTCTCAACTCTGCCAGTCTTATTGTTGCACCGAACTCCCTTCCATGTGCAGCAGTCAGAGCCTTCCCAAGAAGACAAGCGATCCAGAGGATCCACGACGCCGGATTTGAACGCGAGAAGTGCCTCGCGCTCTACACTGAAGCATCCATGCGTCTCCGAAATTTGGTTTCCCAAAAGCCAGCCCATGAATAATATTACCAAAAGCTGCATGCTTGTAGTTTTAAACCTCGACATGCTTCAAGCACCAGAAGCTTTCTATTAGAAGGTATGTATATAAGATTACTAGCTCAAGCTATGTATATATATATATAGTAGCTATAGTATAGATTGGTCAAATTTTGAATGGAATCTTGGGGTTAATTAATTTGGTCCAATTTGGCCCTATTTGTAGGATGTAGCTTGCTGGATGAAGTATTTTATAAGTAGAACATTTAGAAAAAAAATAATATATTAAAGTTTTGTTAGTTTCTATTTATGGTAGAATTTGGAATACCAAATTACAACTTATATATACCGCTGGCCTCAAAATTTTGTTTCTAATTTTCACTGCTACATACGCGCAAGATGTTTTTCTCTAATCAGAAGTTCGATTAATTCAATGACTGCTGCTGAAAATAAAAGTTGTAGAACTGAAAAGAATTAAATATTCTACATGCTTATTTGATTTG
This sequence comes from Tillandsia fasciculata, assembly GCA_029168755.2. Taxonomy (NCBI): domain Eukaryota; kingdom Viridiplantae; phylum Streptophyta; class Magnoliopsida; order Poales; family Bromeliaceae; genus Tillandsia; species Tillandsia fasciculata. The sequence continues at coordinate 1,454,560 of CM054950.1, forward strand.
CGACATGCCATTTTTTTTTAATGGAAACTCATGTTAAATAATTTAACCTAGTGGAAATTTAATTCTCTATTTATTAATATAAGGCATCATCGATCAAAATATATTATAGCTAGGGCTGGCATTCTTGCTTCATGTTCGCAAGCTAACTAACTCGTGTTTGGCTTGAAATGAGATCGATCGCTCGTTTAATAAACGAGCCAAACGTAAGCTGAATTTTTCAACTTGAAATCTTAATGAGTTGAACACGAGGTTGGGTCAACTCACTCGTGTTCGACTTGAAATAGTACAAATATGTGTGTGTATAGAACTAGGCTATTATACTATTAATAATACCAAGTTTTTCTCCGTTAGATCTACCTTTTTGATCATTTTCACCCCTTAGATTATACTATTATTCTAACCACAAACTAAACTCTAGTGTTCCACTATTATTCTAACCGCACATCCCTTTATCCAAGAGATAAAACCTTAATAACACCAATAATTTAGTGCCATTAATAGCATAATATTCTAGTTATATATATATATATATATATATATATATATATATATATATATATATAGTAGATTTTATATATACTTTTAAAAGCACAAGTCTAATTATGCTTGTAAATTTTTTATTATTTTATTTGTATTGAGATTTGTGCTACTATAAAGTCAACTAAAAAAAAAAAAAAGTACAATAGTTGAGCTTGTGCTTTTAAAATTATCTAAGCTCTACTATATATATATATATATATATATATATATATATATATATATATATATATATATATATATACTAGGAATAATAACTCGCATCTAATGCAAAACTATTGGATTTTTTTTTTTAGGAGAAAAAGGTAGAATGTTACCTGCTTTGTTTATTTTTTTTTAATGTAAAGCAACTAGATTTCAAACTCGGGATCTCGAGTACCAATCATCAAATTCTTTGCCGCTTGTCCTAGGGACAGTCGACTATTGAGATATTACGGATACCAAAAGAACAATATATCTAATACCAACGGTAAGGATCGAACACATTAAAAATAATAATTTGTTTGAGTTAAATCACTAATTCAAAATATTTAAACTCAGTTCTTATTACAAGAATGTGTAGTTTTTATATTTTCAATTAAAATTTCTTTCAAATCTAATTTGGAACTATTGAGGCCTTACAATAAAAACCTTTGGATAGAATAAAAATAAGATAAGATAACATGGAAATAAGATTTGAACGAATATATATATATATTCTAAGATATGTGGACTGTAGAGTTGTAGGTGAACAATGAAAGCGTTCCCTTTTGATAAAATTGCATATGGGACAAGAATATTTAACTTCACGTATGTGGAATTCCAAGCCACGTCAATGATCCAAAGACTAATGATCGATCTACGTGCATGCTTTGTAAGATATATACCTAAAATATATATAGTTGACGAATGTGATTTACATATAAATAGTAGTTAGTTACTGGTTTGGCTTTATTTTTGTGAAATGATGGTTAATTAATTTTGCTTACTTTAATCGTATATTTTATTTCTATTTTAATGAATAAACATGAAAAATCATCGTACATTTTAAATCTAGGATCATCGTACATTTTAAATCTAGGGTTACACTGCTTTTGCTTTAAAAGCTGATTTGCGCTAGGACCATTTCTCAGTCATTAATATATATTAGATTGATTTGGCAAAAACACAGTATAAGAAAAAATTATATAGTTATAATATATCTGATCTGTCGGTTCAAGTGAGAATGTTAAAAATATTTATAGATAGTTTTCTATCAGTAATAAATATTTTTTAGGAGGAAAGATAAAACTATATGCAACTCATTTGAAATTCAGGGCGTTTGAAAATTACTAACTAATCTTTAAAAATTCTAGTTTTACTGACTCTTCTTGTTAGAATAATATTCAAAATTTATAAAACCCTCAATAATTATTTTTATTATTTTATTATTAATTTTAATTTATTTAATTCTATTGATTATCATTTATTATCATTTAAACTTTTTTAATTTTCTAATTAAATTGAGATGTTTTTTTACACTTAATGTGGGCTTTAATTGCTCTCATCACGGTGATGTGAATGTTGGGAATTCCAACTTTCACCTACATCTTACACCTATATATATAGTGTCTTATATTATTTTACTATCGGGTGTTGAAAACTATCGGGTGTTGAAAGAAACTTCGTCAACCTCTTCCGCGGTCGTGCTCGTAGGAAGGAGAGTTCCGATCGTACCTTGGGGTACGTGGTATATCTGATTAATCCACACGAAGGACGGAAATTCGCCTTAGGGCAGTGCCTCGCACGCTTCCGGATTAATTTTATTTTGGTTTATTTTTATCTACAATTTCTGAAATTTTCATAGTGATTAAAGATAAGTTCTGTTATTCAAATTTAAATATAAACTAGTTAGATAATTTAATCACAAACAGATTTAGTGCGATTATTTTTCTAACAGATCTTTTATGCATTCGCACATTCGTACACCCCACTTTTATTTGTTATTTATTTTATCTGATTACTCAATCTCTACCATCCATTGAATTGCAATATTTTTAGGTTAAAAACTAAGTGATTGAATTAACAATATGATATGCATTTTAAAAAAACATTTTGGGTCACATATCCTTACAAAGTGCATGACTTGGAACGAGGCAAGTGCTCATGGAATTCCAGGCCATGATATTTACATAATTATACAATCACATGATAACTCATCTGTGACTAGAAATTAGTATAAATGAATGTTAGCAATATGTATCCATCACGAATGGTGGGTTTTAAAAAGACGCGTCTAATAATTTTTTTAAAAATACAAAAATATATGGAGGAAATAAAAATAAGATAAAATAATAAAATTAAAACTTCTAAATTCTATGGATGGAGTTAATTTGCTGTAGTGTCGAGTTTCCTCTAGAAGAAAATTTTCCAGGTGACATCGAAAGCATCTCCTTTGATCAAATTGGGACAAAATTAACTGACTTCATATACGTGGAATTCCAAGCCTGGACAATGATCCAGAGACTAATGCTTTATTCGCGTTATCCAAAATATAGTTGATGAGTCTGATTTGTTCAAAGACTAATGTTTTACGCGTGTTATCTAAAATATAATTTATGAGTCTGATTTTAATAAAATAGCAGTTAGTTATTATTTGATTATTGGATCTCTATCGTACCACTAATGAGTTACAGCTTTTTTAGGTTAAAAACTAAGTGATTGAATTAATTAACAATATGATATGCATTTTAAAAAAACATTTTGGGTCACATATCCTTACAAACTGCATGACTTGGAACGAGTCAAGTGCTCATGGAATTCCAGGCCATGATATTTACATCATTATATAATCACATGATAACTCATCTGTGACTAGAAATTAGTATAAATGAATGTTAGCAATATGTATCCGTCACGAATGGTTCAAAATGCAAAAATATATGGACGGAATAAAATAAGATAAAACAAAAAAAATAAAATAAAATAAAAACTTCTAAATTCTATGGATGCAGTTAATTTGCTGCAGTGTCCAGTTTCCTCTAGAAGAAATTTTTCCAGGTGACCTCGAAGTTAAGCATCTCCTTCGATCAAATGGGGACAAAATTAATTGACTTCATATACGTGGAATTCCAAGCCTGGACAATGATCCAAAGACTAATACATTTAAGGGCCCGTTTGGTGACGGAATAAGACAGAACTAGCTATTTTAGAGATAAGTATAAAGTACAGAACTAGTGTAAAAAAGCATTTGGAATGATTCCAGAAATAAGAGATTTTGTGTTTGGTATGAGAATAAGGAATAAGAGGAATAAAAAGTTTTAATTAGGGTAAATTATTTTTTTGCCCTCAAATTTTATTATATAATAATGAGGTGAGAGATGGTGCCTTGGTAGACATGGGAGGGTATTTAAGAAAAAAGTAAGAGGGTGGTTGGGAAGAGCGAGAACAGTAATTCTTACTTATTATAGTTGTACTGGAACAAACTATACCGATTGATTCCTAGTGCGTTTGGAAGAACAAGAGGGATATCTGTGAGGTCCCGGAAACCCCGCGTAGGGTTCGCTGGTTGTTGGGGTAGCTTTTTGTGGCCGTTGGGAGTGTTTGTGCGCTTGTCGGGCCCGAGAAAGGGTTATGTGATGCAATTTGAAATTTAGTTGTATCACTGGAGGCCCACGTGGTGTGTCGGTGGTGTTTGCGCGCAATTTGGACACAAGCGTTGGACTTTGGGCTTAATAGGAGATTGCGTGGGTAATTGGTGGACCCATCGAGTGTTTAGAAGTGGTTTCGCGCAATTTAGATGTCAATTTGGACTCCGGGCGATGTTTGGATGAAGGATTACCTCTCCGATTGCCTTTGGGAATTTTTAGAGTGAGAATTTGGTAAATCGGGTTGTTGATTTGGACTCAGCGCGAAAAATCGGTGTGAAATACTTTTTTCTGGGCATTTTTGGGCTTAATATAGGGTTTTTGGTGTTGCTGGATTGGTGGACCGGGCTCACGGCGGCCGGCTCACGGTTCATGCACCGGCTGGTGCAGCGCGGTGCACGGTGGGGCGTGCACCCGGTGCAGGAGGCGGCGGGGAGGGCTGGTGCACGGGGAAAGACCCCCGGTGCAGCGCGGTCCACGGCCGCGCTGCACCCGGTCCACGCGCCCGGGCGGGCGCCCGGTGCACGCGCGGTGCACCGGGTGGCCATGCGCCGCGCATGCGTGCGCGCGCGTGGCGCGGGCCCGCGCCCGCGCGTGGCTGGGCTGGGCCAGGTGGCGACGGCCCGGGCCGGTCGGACCACTTTGTCCGACCGGCCTTGCACCGGATCTGGTGCAGGGATCTGATGAGAGGGGGAGGATTGGTAAGGATGGTTTGATGCACCTTAAGCCTAAATTTAGAGCATGTTTAGGCTATTTAAGAGGGCTTTGTAGCTTGGGGCTTCTCTTTTGGATGTTGTTGACCTCTTAGCTGCTATGGAGTTCTAGTTGCAGCCTCCATCTTCATCTTCTCCATCAAAGAAGCCACCATTGTTGGAGCTTGAAGTTGCTGGTTTTGGGTTCAACTTCGTCGCATTTTCTTCCAGGAGGTCTCCAGAAGTGTAGAAATGGAATTTTGGGATGATTCTTGCGTGGTTCTCTTCACAACTTCAAGATCTACAACTTTGGTACTGAAGAGGAGACCTAATTGAAGCTCTAAACCAGGTAATTATAGCAATCTTTGAGACACTTGATTTCAGCTTGAGGTTTCGAGCAGAGGTTAGTGTTTTTACTCCCCTGGGATGTATAAATGGAATTTTAAGTTGATTTTTTGTTGGTAAATTTCCAGGACTTACAGAGCTTCAATTTTCGTATTTTGTAGAATTTCCAATTTGGACTCTAAGTTAGGTGAATTGAGCCATCTTTGGGATTGTTGTGTACAGCTGAGATTTTGGATGTGGTTTTGAGCAATGCTCAGTGTTTTTGCTCCCTAGGATTGAAGAAGTGGAATTTTTAGCCGATTTTTGCGAGGAATTCACCAGGACTCGGAGACCTACATTTTTCATATTGAAGGGAAAGGCTAATTCTTGCTAAAAATCATGTGAAATTCATCATCTTTGGAGCCCTTGGTTCAGTTGCATGTTTGGACAGCGCCGCGGTGTTTCGGCCATAACTTCGCGTACCGATATGGGATCGAGGTGATTCAAAAGGCAAAATTCATCTAATCTTCGCGAGGAATCTCCTGGATTTTTCTCAGGATTTTAGGAGGTTGCCTCGATGGTGAGAACCTTCCTTCTTCCCGAATGTTTATCTGGGGAAATTTCCACAGTTGTGTTGGAGGTTATTTTCTTGCCGGATTTATATCTCAGCGTAGGAAACTCGGATTTGGGCGTGCAGGTATGCGTTTCGAAGCTATCGACGCGTAGATCGCAGAGATATTTTATTCTGATTTTTCCGAGGACTTTCAGCAGGTGATTTTTGCCCATCCTCGCAGCTGAAATTCTGTCTATTAATTCTGGCAGTTTTGGGGGAATGTAAGTGTAACGACAGCTCTGTTTTTGTACCCAGGAGCAGTGTGGACTGTGCTGGACCCATTGGATTCGGTGTAGCTGCTATTTCTGGTATCATCAGCTGTAGGGCTTTTGACTGTTCGACTTTCCAGGTGGGTGGTCTCGCTTTCAAGATTTGCGATTTGTGTACTAATTCTAGCTGTTTAGGGATGTGCATGTGTTATTTATCTCCAGTATAGCAGGTTAGAGAGCATGTGTTGAGCTTCCTTAGTTATTCTGTATCATGTGTTCTCGGTAGTTTTCCATCACATCTTTATTTATTGCTATTATTGGACTTGACCTAGCACCACTGTCATATGCAGCATGTCTAACCAGACTAATAGAAACCTTCAACCTGGGCTAGGTTACTTTATTGTTTTAGACACTCACACTATCATTATTGTTTCCTTTGAGACATAGATTCTGCCTCGCCCAGATAGGGGGCCGAGGGGTCGGGTTGTCGTGGGGTGCATTTACACTCGTGTCGGGGGACCGAGTGGAGTCAGATAGTGAGTTATTGATCAGAGTGTCTTTTGATTACTGTCTGAGGGACAGGGAGGTCTCGGCCGTGTCGTATTCCAGCCGGTGAGTGAGATAGAGTTCGTTGGTTACAGTCGATCTTGTTGATCGTGGATTTGGACTACAGCCTGCATGGGCCACATTGAGCTCGACATAGATGCGCAGATACTTTACTCGGTGGGGTCGCGCCCCTCGAGTGCCACTCCGGAGCTAGGCGGGTTACTTGCTATTGCGGTTTTGTCGATGCAGTCCTTCTGGCTGGGCCTGTTTGGCAGCCACGGACACCCTACGTAAGGCCGCTCCTCCGGAACGTAACGGCAGTAGGTTGGCGCAGGTTTGACTGGACCCGATGTGGCAGTCAGTATAGATTGGGTGATTTGATTTGAGAGTTAGTAGTGGTACCAGATTTCTTCTATTTCACCCTTGAGCATTTAGTTAGAGGCATGGTAGCTGTAGAGTTATTTTACCAGCTTTTCTTTCCAGTATTGCATCTGTTACTTTATGCCTCTAGTGGAATTAGTGGGCAGACCGTCGGGCTTGTTGGCGGCACCCACTGAGAACTACTTTGGGATGTAGTTCTCACACCCGTCGTGGTGTTTTTCCCCAGGAACCTCTACTTCTGTTCGTGTTGCACCGGTTGCTGATCCAGTTGCTCGAGGTAAGGGAGTCGCGAGTTAGATCCCTACCAGTGGTCCTCCTGAGAGTAGCTGTACCCTTCATATTTTGAGAGTTCATGTTGAGTGATCTTGTAGTGAGGATAGAGTTGTATTTTCACTTTACACTTTGAGAGACTGATGTAGTGAGGATATTTGTGTGTCGAGAGCTGGTATACTGATGTACTTATTGGAGATATCTCCCCTTCTGGGTTTTATATATTAGCGGACTTCGGTACGATCGTATTTGGGAGTTGGATATTGTGTTATCTTCTGTTGTACAGTTTTTGGATTTCAGCTTTTCAGTAGTTTACTTTCAGCTCTGATACCTGTTTAGCTGTAGTTGATTCTTTTTGCAGGTTAGACGCTTCGTCTGTACGGCAGTTTCCGTACAGATGGCGGATCTGTTAGCGAGCCCGGGTCGCAGCTTCGACCCCGGGGCGTGACAGATTAGAGTGGTATCAGAGCCTAGGTTGTAGGTCATGGTAGACTTAGAAACCCTAGGCTTGTGGCTGGACCCTAGTATGACTTACGTGAGAGTCGTGACTTTTAGCGAGAGTCCTGATTGAGTTTTATACCCCTCCCAAGGGACGGGAGGAGTGATCGGCATGTTTATTCCCCTAAGTGATTATGTTGGCTGCAGACAACATAATGCGGTGGAACGGGTGACATGCTTTAGACTTTCGCTGGATTGGGTCGAGTGCTTTTGTGTTCTATTTTGTGGTTTCGTCGTGGCGAGCGGTGTCTTCCCGACGCTGGGTGTTGACCCGCGTGCATCCTGTCATAGCAGTTGAGCTCGAGCGGTTGGTTTTGGGCCGGATACTTGGATTGAGGTCAGAGAATTTCAGACCTAGATGACAGGATTTTCAAGGCTTATTAGTGGCAGAGTGAGCAGCGGGTCTTGGTGACACAGTTGTCGGAGCACTGAGTAACCCCCCTCCGTGCCAACGTTTAGTGCCGAGGCACCGAGGCAGGGTGGAGAGTGACGGTAGAGGAGCTATGGGTCAGGATTGATCTATTGAGCCAGATTTGGCAGATGACCCACCCCGACTCATAAGATTGAGTTGGAGCCATTGGAGGTAGAGTCGTGGTTGGTGGTGATGGAGTGATCAATTAAGAGCCTCCCTGTGCTAGAGAGTTTTTTGGGCAGTTGTTGAACTGCGCGCTCCAGGTTCGAGGGGCGAGGCGCTTAGGATGTGTGAGACTGGGAGGGGACTGCGCCAGGATATCCATCACTTGGTGCATTTTCGACGAGTGCCGAGGTTAGATCCAGCGATTGAGCATGCTCGATGGGTTGACCGCGGATCTGTGATCGTGTCAGAGAGAGACGGAGCGCCAGGGACCAGCTCCCGGGGTAGGCGTCCAGTGCCGCCTGAGTTTGGACAGTCGAGTAACTTGGGACCCCCGGGGCTCTCATGATCCCAGTCTGAGGGTCGTGAGTCTCAGGGGAGTTAGAGACCAGGAGGTCCTCCATAGCTGATGTGTCAGCAGCAGCAGCGGGTTGATGGTGTCTTTTGTGGTGGGCCGCATTCTGCGCCGCAGTGTGACCATGGGCTGGGGCGATGTTTTTCGTGTAGACCGTCGGGACATTTTCAGGCAGATAGGGCCACGACGTCGGGGCAGACTGAGCGGCGACAACTACATCGAGCGGATGAGTCTGTACCGCCCGGTGGGAGGGCGCTACGGCAGCAGACCAGGTTGTCGCTGGCATGATTTCTTTATAGCAGTTTGAGTTGAGTGTTTGATTTGGTGTTCCTGTCTGGACTGGAGGTAGATTTATTACCACGTGCACTAGAGGTACAGATTTTTGTGGGTATTGTGCAGGTGGAGGAGGCCTGTGAATTATGTCCAATGCAGCTGAGGCCGTGAGTAGTATCGGCAGACTTGTTGGAAACTGTGGCAGTTCGGTGTTTTGACCCACCGCTTGGGGATTGGTTGACATAGAACATACAGGTTTAGCGACAGTGAGAAAGGTGCTTACGGCGGCACTGGGACTCAGGGATATCTTGGGTGCCCATGAGATCCCGGGTGTGATTTCATTTGAGCTATGGTTAATGCCGCCGGTAAGGGAGATAGGGATTGCGTTTGACGTGGTTCGGGGAACCGCGCCACCCTCGACAGCACCTCAATGGATATCGCCCGTGGAGTTGAGAGAACCGATGGTGCAGTTGCAGGATCTGATGGATCGAGGGGTCTAATGGACCTAGTGCCATGCCGGTGTACACGGGAGTGATGCCACGTTGTAGATACACGACTGTGAGGGTCCTTTTATGGTCCGAGTGTAGACAGGACCGGGTGGGATCTAGAACCTTTTGAGGGAGTTATATCCCGGCAGTTGGGGTATGATGTGAGCCCCTACTTGGAATCTGACAGCCGAGGACTTCGCCTAGATGGCGTTCGGAACACGGCAAGGGCATTAGAAGAGCTTAGTGAGGCCAATGGAATAATTAATGCCCTGTTGTCTTTGTGATTTGGGAGATGTGTGATCCAGTTGTACCTGGACGGTTTGGGAGTGGTGTTCTCCAAGGATATTTGATGTACCCCTTGAGCGACTTGGAGTATGGGGAGCACGTGTGGATAGGCTACCATACCTGTGTGGATGAAGCTGTAAGCCAAGTTATTGAGGTACGAGTTGTAGCTCCAAGTGTATGCCTCCTTGGATCACCTTATTCTAACCGTTGGGGCGGCGAGGGAACCCAACCAAATGGATGTTATTTAAGGTTGGCGGAGACCAACAGTCATTCTTGAGGCGAGGAGCTTCTTAGACCCGGCAGTGCCGGAAGAGTATGGCCAATGGATAATGAGACTAACACCAGCGTCAATGTTAGTATTCTAGTGTTGGGAGATGGATTTGCGAGTTATAGTGATGCCTCCCTTAGTGGCTGTGGGGTACCGTGGGTTGATTTTCAGTTCGCACTTCATCAGTCCCACCCTATGAGTTGAGGCAGGACGGACCGCCGTTTTGTAGGTAGCTTGGATCCCACAGTAGAGCCTTTTAGGATGCTCATGATTTCCAGCTTGGATTGATATACCTGGGCGTAGGCCATCCCTGCTGGGCTATCAGTTGATTTCTCAGCATTTCTGTGCTCGACTAAGATAGGTTAAGATTCAGCTTCAGTTTACCGTTTCTGTCCTGTGGCACCAAGGGAGATTACAGCTTTCGGCATTTTGAGTAGGATTTACGCGGATTGTCGTTGATGGTTCGGATTGTGACCACGAGGTTGGGACGGCTATTAGAACCCGGTACGGGCATTATGAGTTTACGGTTATGCCTTTCGGTTTAACTAATGCCCCTGCTGTATCTATGGACATGAGGAACCGGGTGTTTCAGCCGTACTTGGATCGGTTTGTCGTCGTATTCATTGACGACATTTTGTTCTACTCCCGAAGTGATATGGAGCATGAAGAGCATTTAAGGATAGTACTACAGCTTCTGCGAGAGAGGACGCTGTATGCCAAGCTCAAAAAGTGTGACTTTTGGCTTCGGGAGATTGCTTTTCTAGGCCACGTTATATCAGCCGCCGGAGTGGCAGTGGACCCGACGAAGATTGATTTTGGCACCAGTTCTAGCACTACCAGTTGGGCGTTGGATTCGTGATTTATAGTGACGCCTCTCACAGTGGCTTGGGTTGTGCCCTGTTGTTGTATGGTAGGATAATTGCTTATGCTTCACGGAAATTAAAGAATTATGAGAAGAATTACCCTACTCCTGTGTACTCCTGATTTGGAGCTTGCAGCTGTGGTGTTCGCACTGAAGTTATGGCGGCTTTATCTCTACGGGGAGCACTGTGAGATTTACACGGACCATAAGAGCTTAAGGTATTTGTTACTCAAAAGGAGCTGAACTTGAGGCAACGCCGGTGGTTGGAGCTATTAAAGGACTATAATGTGAACATCTTTTATCTTCCCGGCAAAGCTAATGTTGTAGCAGACGCTTGGAGTAGGAGATCAGCGCAGAGCTTGAGCTTATTGATCACTCAGCAGGCACCGCTTGTGGAGCAGTTGAGGCGTCTACAGGTTGAGGTAGTATCCCCTGAGGTCGCTGCTAGACTCATGTCTATGGTCTTGCAGTCTACTCTGTTGGACAGGATTTGGGAGACACAGAGTGAGGACCCCTACTTGATGTGGTCTGGTGCATGTTGCACTAGTGGTTATTTCTGTTTCCCCCAGCCTTTTATTGGAGACTTTTTGGTATTTCACGTCTCAGCTCAGGAGTGTTGTGTTTTCCTCGCCCGTGATTCACTTGCCCCTTTGAGAGCTGTGATTGTTGGAGTACGAGGGACGCCAGTTGCAATTTCTGGCTCGAGAGACGAGAGAATTGCACATCGGGCCATACCGTACTTGTTATTGTGGTTGTTGCGGAGTAATCACGGGGAGTGAGAGGTGTTTCGGGAGCTGGAGGCGTATTGATGGATACCTACCCGTGGTATTTGTGACTCCTGATGGTCTTGACCTAGTTTCGAGGACGAAACTTTTTTTTAGTGGGGGAGGATGTGAGGTCCCGGAAACCCCGCGTAGGGTTCGCTGGTTGTTGGGGTAGCTTTTTGTGGCCGTTGGGAGTGTTTGTGCGCTTGTCGGGCCCGAGAAAGGGTTATGTGATGCAATTTGAAATTTAGTTGTATCACTGGAGGCCCACGTGGTGTGTCGGTGGTGTTTGCGCGCAATTTGGACACAAGCGTTGGACTTTGGGCTTAATAGGAGATTGCGTGGGTAATTGGTGGACCCATCGAGTGTTTAGAAGTGGTTTCGCGCAATTTAGATGTCAATTTGGACTCCGGGCGATGTTTGGATGAAGGATTACCTCTCCGATTGCCTTTGGGAATTTTTAGAGTGAGAATTTGGTAAATCGGGTTGTTGATTTGGACTCAGCGCGAAAAATCGGTGTGAAATACTTTTTTCTGGGCATTTTTGGGCTTAATATAGGGTTTTTGGTGTTGCTGGATTGGTGGACCGGGCTCACGGCGGCCGGCTCACGGTTCATGCACCGGCTGGTGCAGCGCGGTGCACGGTGGGGCGTGCACCCGGTGCAGGAGGCGGCGGGGAGGGCTGGTGCACGGGGAAAGACCCCCGGTGCAGCGCGGTCCACGGCCGCGCTGCACCCGGTCCACGCGCCCGGGCGGGCGCCCGGTGCACGCGCGGTGCACCGGGTGGCCATGCGCCGCGCATGCGTGCGCGCGCGTGGCGCGGGCCCGCGCCCGCGCGTGGCTGGGCTGGGCCAGGTGGCGACGGCCCGGGCCGGTCGGACCACTTTGTCCGACCGGCCTTGCACCGGATCTGGTGCAGGGATCTGATGAGAGGGGAGGATTGGTAAGGATGGTTTGATGCACCTTAAGCCTAAATTTAGAGCATGTTTAGGCTATTTAAGAGGGCTTTGTAGCTTGGGGCTTCTCTTTTGGATGTTGTTGACCTCTTAGCTGCTATGGAGTTCTAGTTGCAGCCTCCATCTTCATCTTCTCCATCAAAGAAGCCACCATTGTTGGAGCTTGAAGTTGCTGGTTTTGGGTTCAACTTCGTCGCATTTTCTTCCAGGAGGTCTCCAGAAGTGTAGAAATGGAATTTTGGGATTATTCTTGCGTGGTTCTCTTCACAACTTCAAGATCTACAACTTTGGTACTGAAGAGGAGACCTAATTGAAGCTCTAAACCAGGTAATTATAGCAATCTTTGAGACACTTGATTTCAGCTTGAGGTTTCGAGCAGAGGTTAGTGTTTTTACTCCCCTGGGATGTATAAATGGAATTTTAAGTTGATTTTTTGTTGGTAAATTTCCAGGACTTACAGAGCTTCAATTTTCGTATTTTGTAGAATTTCCAATTTGGACTCTAAGTTAGGTGAATTGAGCCATCTTTGGGATTGTTGTGTACAGCTGAGATTTTGGATGTGGTTTTGAGCAATGCTCAGTGTTTTTGCTCCCTAGGATTGAAGAAGTGGAATTTTGAGCCGATTTTTGCGAGGAATTCACCAGGACTCGGAGACCTACATTTTTCATATTGAAGGGAAAGGCTAATTCTTGCTAAAAATCATGTGAAATTCATCATCTTTGGAGCCCTTGGTTCAGTTGCATGTTTGGACAGCGCCGCGGTGTTTCGGCCATAACTTCGCGTACCGATATGGGATCGAGGTGATTCAAAAGGCAAAATTCATCTACTCTTCGCGAGGAATCTCCTGGATTTTTCTCAGGATTTTAGGAGGTTGCCTCGATGGTGAGAACCTTCCTTCTTCCCGAATGTTTATCTGGGGAAATTTCCACAGTTGTGTTGGAGGTTATTTTCTTGCCGGATTTATATCTCAGCGTAGGAAACTCGGATTTGGGCGTGCAGGTATGCGTTTCGAAGCTATCGACGCGTAGATCGCAGAGATATTTTATTCTGATTTTTCCGAAAACTTTCAGCAGGTGATTTTTGCCCATCCTCGCAGCTGAAATTCTGTCTATTAATTCTGGCAGTTTTGGGGGAATGTAAGTGTAACGACAGCTCTGTTTTTGTACCCAGGAGCAGTGTGGACTGTGCTGGACCCATTGGATTCGGTGTAGCTGCTATTTCTGGTATCATCAGCTGTAGGGCTTTTGACTGTTCGACTTTCCAGGTGGGTGGTCTCGCTTTCAAGATTTGCGATTTGTGTACTAATTCTAGCTGTTTAGGGATGTGCATGTGTTATTTATCTCCAGTATAGCAGGTTAGAGAGCATGTGTTGAGCTTCCTTAGTTATTCTGTATCATGTGTTCTCGGTAGTTTTCCATCACATCTTTATTTATTGCTATTATTGGACTTGACCTAGCACCACTGTCATATGCAGCATGTCTAACCAGACTATAGAAACCTTCAACCTGGGCTAGGTTACTTTATTGTTTTAGACACTCACACTATCATTATTGTTTCCTTTGAGACATAGATTCTGCCTCGCCCAGATAGGGGGCCGAGGGGTCGGGTTGTCGTGGGGTGCATTTACACTCGTGTCGGGGGACCGAGTGGAGTCAGATAGTGAGTTATTGATCAGAGTGTCTTTTGATTACTGTCTGAGGGACAGGGAGGTCTCGGCCGTGTCGTATTCCAGCCGGTGAGTGAGATAGAGTTCGTTGGTTACAGTCGATCTTGTTGATCGTGGATTTGGACTACAGCCTGCATGGGCCACATTGAGCTCGACATAGATGCGCAGATACTTTACTCGGTGGGGTCGCGCCCCTCGAGTGCCACTCCGGAGCTAGGCGGGTTACTTGCTATTGCGGTTTTGTCGATGCAGTCCTTCTGGCTGGGCCTGTTTGGCAGCCACGGACACCCTACGTAAGGCCGCTCCTCCGGGACGTAACGGCAGTAGGTTGGCGCAGGTTTGACTGGACCCGATGTGGCAGTCAGTATAGATTGGGTGATTTGATTTGAGAGTTAGTAGTGGTACCAGATTTCTTCTATTTCACCCTTGAGCATCTAGTTAGAGGCATGGTAGCTGTAGAGTTATTTTACCAGCTTTTCTTTCCAGTATTGCATCTGTTACTTTATGCCTCTAGTGGAATTAGTGGGCAGACCGTCGGGCTTGTTGGCGGCACCCACTGAGAACTACTTTGGGATGTAGTTCTCACACCCGTCGTGGTGTTTTTCCCCAGGAACCTCTACTTCTGTTCGTGTTGCACCGGTTGCTGATCCAGTTGTTCGAGGTAAGGGAGTCGCGAGTTAGATCCCTACCAGTGGTCCTCCTGAGAGTAGCTGTACCCTTCATATTTTGAGAGTTCATGTTGAGTGATCTTGTAGTGAGGATAGAGTTGTATTTTCACTTTACACTTTGAGAGACTGATGTAGTGAGGATATTTGTGTGTCGAGAGCTGGTATACTGATGTACTTATTGGAGATATCTCCCCTTCTGGGTTTTATATATTAGCGGACTTCGGTACGATCGTATTTGGGAGTTGGATATTGTGTTATCTTCTGTTGTACAGTTTTTGGATTTCAGCTTTTCAGTAGTTTACTTTCAGCTCTGATACCTGTTTAGCTGTAGTTGATTCTTTTTGCAGGTTAGACGCTTCGTCTGTACGGCAGTTTCCGTACAGATGGCGGATCTGTTAGCGAGCCCGGGTCGCAGCTTCGACCCCGGGGCGTGACAATATCCCCTCTATTCCCGGTTCTAGACCGAATCCAAAATATAGCTGATGAGTCTAATTTTAATAAAATAGTAGTTACTTATTGTAACGACTCGACTTAGTAGTAATAATAATTTGTTGGATCTAGATCAACGAACCAAAATGCTTAACCTTGGTTATTATTACTAGTTTCTATTGTCTCTTAAATATATATCATCCAATTATAATTTCATTTTTATCTGATATGGAACTATTAGAGTGCTGTCATAGTTATTTGTTCGACTTTTCTGAAAAACTCAATTATTATTACAAGAATGTTTAGTCTTTTATATTTTCAATCAAAACTCATTTTAACCTGATGTTACATTAAAAAACTTTGAATAGAATAAAAATAAGATAAGATAACATGATAATAAGATTTGAACAAGCAAAAAAAATATTTTTATTTATCACTACAACAAAATTATATATGCTATAGCGACACTTTTAAGTGCTTCTAAAATCTGAAAAAAATGCCACTAATAAAAATATCGACACTTATAATTAGTGTCGCTATATGTGCAGTCGCTAGAATGTATAGCGACACATTATTATAATGTGTTCTAAAAATATGTCTATATAACTTAATTTTGGATATAGATGAAATATAGATATCACAAGAATGTGTTCCTATAATCTAATTTTATTATAGTGTATGTGGACTGTAGAGTTAGAAGTGATCAATGAAAACGTAACCTTTGATCAAATTGCATATGGGACAAAAATAATTAACTTTTTATATGTGAAATTCCAAGCTATATATACAATAATTCAAAGACTAATACTTTGCGCGCTTTGTAAATATATCTAAAATTTAGTTTACGAGTTTGATTTACGTATAAATGTATATAAATTTTTGTTAGTTGCAGGTTTGGTTTTTTTTTGTGAAAGTATGGTTATTCTTACTTTAATCACTGAGCTATTTGCAGCAATTTTTATTGGTTTTCTTTCTATTATTCTCTTTTTTTATTTTTTAATTTATATACATGAAAAATCATCCTATGCTTTAAATTTAGGGAATATTTGGTTTTGCTTTTGCTTTTTTTTTTTTTTTTTTTTTTTTTTTTTCTATTAAACAGGGTGAAATCCTATTTGAGTACAAAAGAGTAAAACATCAGTTGTTGATCAACCCACAAAGCTGGAGCAATTAACCCAAAAACACAACAACAGTGGTGCATCCCCAGCCCAATGTGATCAACCACACGACCAAAACGAAAAGACGACATAACCGACAACATGGTTACTGCCGAATCTACAAAGTTTCACAGCAGCCGCGAGAAGAAAATAACAACATCACATTAAAAGACGACCCCATCGGTCGCAAACAAGAAAATGCCGGCGGGGCGAAAGGCGGAGCAGAGAGGCCTCCTCCGATTCGGAACAGACCATGCAATCAACACAGAGTGAAAAGTTGTTTTGCTTTTGCCTTTTAAAGTTGATTTGCGCTAGGACTATTTCTCAATAACACAGTATAAGAAATAACTATGCAGTATAATTTATCTGATCTTTTATGTACCTGGGAGCAAAAAACATGTTAAAATATTTGTAGGTAAATTTTTTATCAGTACTAGAAAGAAAATTTAGGTAAGATAAAACTATACGCAACTAACTTAAAATTTAATTAGGCACGCGGTTTGAAAATTACTATCTAGTGTTCATTATTTGTCCACACATATACAGAGCTCAAGATCATTCAATGATGTGAGATTTGTCTTGCTAATCTTGTCATTTAGATCCAGACTCAGCTGAGACTTGTCACACACTTCCGACAGGTAATTGACTGTGATACTAAATATAATGATCCGACCTACTAATAATAATAACTCGTTAAATCTAAATCGTCAGTCTAAAATACTTAAGTCCAATTATAATTACCAGTGTCTATTGTCTTTTATAAATAAATTACAATATCATTCCTATTCGATATAAAATTATTAAAATGTTATAATTATTTGTTCCACTTCTTATGGTTTTGCTTGCTTTAATTGCGAAGCAACTCGCAGCATCTTTTAAAATAGTTTTTTTTTTTTTTTTTTTTTATTCTCCTCTTTCTGCCTTTCTTCTTCTTCTTCTTCTTCTTCTTCTTCTTCTTCTTCTTCTTCTTTTTTTTTTTTTTTTTTTTTTTTTTTTTTTTTTTTTTTAATTGGTATACATGAAAAAGCATCATATATTCTAAATTTAGAAAAAAAAAAAATTGGTTTGGTCTTTTAAAGTTGATTTGTTCCAGAACTATATTACGTTTAATTTATTATATTGATTTTATGAATATCATAGTATATAGCAAGAATGAATAATGCTAGGTACACTTTAAATCGGGTGTAAGATACACACAGCATTCATCAAAATATAGAATTTTTTTAATTAGTCACTTAAAATAGAATGTAAAATATACATTTCATTTGAAATATACAAAGAATATTTTTCACACAAAAATTAGTCATAGACCCAATAAATACATCATGTTGCCATTCAATTCCTTGCATTTATTGTTTAATTAATAGTTTAAAACCTTTCAGATCATGCTTTTAAATTCCCACATCAATCTTATTAACTCAACTGTTATGCTCCGATACCTTCAATTTGATCGATTCAGCCACGCGTACATACTCACCGAGTTAATAGGACCTCTTCCTACCCGCTCGAAATGATGATATATCTAACGATACATCATGCACAAAAAAAATACATATAATATTTAATAAATATTTATTTTTGTACTTTACCCTTTAATTTTTAGAGTTCTCTATTATGTTTGCCCCTTGAAATTAAAGTTACAGCACTTTATAATTTTATCATAACTTTGTGCATAAATTATATGGTGTAGCTAAGAAACATATTAAGACAGTCATTATATATTTAAAAATAATAAGAATATCTAAAAATCTTATATTTTTTCTTAAATTTGAAACTTAATGAAAGAGATACCCACTATATACTAATTTTTTTAAAAAACATTTTAAGGATAAACTAAGTATATTAATAATTACCATATGTACAATATAATTTATGCATGAAATAGTGACTGTAATAGTGCTTAGTTAAGGAGTGATCCAACTTAAATTTTAAGATAATTTAAGATAACAAAATAGAGGTTTATAAAAGATAGAGAAGTAAAGTGCAAAAGCGGCTATTTATATAAAGGATATACCTCAATATATATATATATATATATATATCGGTGTAACACAGTACAACTTACAAAAATGTTAATTGAGAATTCCCTATACTATGGATCACCGTGAAATAGGCCCCTAAACTTTTTGTTTTTGTGCTTTATTGAGCCCCTTTAATTGGGTAAAATATACATAGAGCCCCTCAACTATAGTTCATTCGAAATGACACCTTGTAAGGAAGGGTGAAAGCGAAATTATAAATTAAATAATTATCCAATTCTTATAAAAATTATTTTGGACTCTCAATTCTTATGAATTAAATAATTGTTTTTCCTCTTGTATGTATTATAATTAAAAATTAAGCGCTAATAAATAGATTTATAGTTGAATCCTATTGGATTTGAATAAATATTTAAATTTGTTAGAAAAAAATTAATTAAGATTTAAATATTAATTATAGTATAAATCTAATTAGATTAGAATTTGTATAGTTTTTTATTTAAGCTCTAAATATAGCATTGGTGTTTATTGTTTTGACTGTGGTGATATAATTTAACCACACTCATATATTATAATTAATATTTTTGATTTTTAACAAGACGAGAGGGGTGAGTGATATTCAAGAAAAGAGCTCGAAGTTTTCTGCACTTATAGAAGACAAAAAAAAATGTGAGAGAGATTTAAAAAGACGGTTCGAGTTGAAGTTATTTTGTGTAGAAGAAGAGTCAGATGTAATTATTCTTTTAGTTAATTAATCTTATTTTTTCATATTTTCCATTATGTTTTTTTTTTCTTTTTTTATGGTTATAATCAGTTTTTGCTGAAAATACAAGTTTATGATAAAAATTTGATTTAACATTTTCGTTGCTAAATTTCAACAATCGATACTTGATGAGCAGTAATCGATCTAAAAGCGAATTGCGGATTCATAAAATCTGCTACTAGAACAAATACCAAATTTTCAACACTATAATTTTTTAAGTAAATGTAGAGGTGTAACATTAGTCATATCGGGCTGGCCCACATTTTTCCGGAGTAAAACAAGCCCAAAGGCGGCTCGTCATAGCACGGATTTGAATATGTGCCGGAACCATTTTGGCCCGGCCCGATATTTTATTTTTTATTTTTAAATCTTTAAATTTTGTTAATTTTATTTTGAAAAAGTAAGTTTTATCAAGTAGATATGTAATTATATATTCAGTAATTAATTTTCAGAAAATTTAAATAAAATTATTCAAATTTTAAATAAAAAATTTCAATTTTTTTTTTAAATGGGCTCTCCCTTTAATTACCTTTCCATCTAAGGTTAATTAATTTTAACCTTTAAAACCATGAAATTGATGCCGTTAATTAATTCTATAACTATTTTTACTATAGATTCAATTTGAGGAAGTTTAAAAGCCCTTGTTAGCAAATTCAAATTAATTAAAAATAAAAAAATTATCCATCTTGAGTACCACTTTGTTGCTTGCATCTTGTTCATTTGTATATCCACATACGGCAAACTCAACCACGACCTCTCCCTTCATCTAATTCTTTCAATTCAATACTCTAATTTCTATATATATATATATATATATATATATATATAGAGAGAGAGAGAGAGAGAGAGAGAGAGAGAGAGAGAGAGAGAGAGAGAGAGAGAGAGCTGAGTTATAATAGTTTTAAAAGTAAAAGTCATTGATGTTTGTAGGTTTCGACTCTTAGATGAAGAGATAGATGGTAGTCTTTCAGAATTTAGTAGATGTATGGTTGGTGGAATAGCTTGATCTAAAGGGTTGAATTAGTCAGAGAATAGATTCAAGGTGAAAAACTTACAAGCACAAAGTAGTTGATATTTTTAAAAGCACCATAGCCCGACTCTAGAGATTTGAGAGAGAGAGAGAGTTGGGCTAGACTACTAGCAAACGAATTCCGTAGATATTGATTTGTTTTCTAGTACGGAGTTTCTAAATTGAAGTTCGGCACCGTTGAATATGGTTTTTACCATTTGAAATATCAAAAAGTCAAATTTCAAATATACTCTAAATCCTGGAGATATGTGAAGTACATAGTATCTGCTTGTTCTAGAGGGTTAATTACACTATTGGTCCTCAGTGTTTACCTAATTTGTCACTTTAATCCCTAACAGTTTTCCTTCTTTTTTTTTGGCAATCAGGTAGCCATATTTATTATTTATAAAGTAGTTAGCGTTAAAATAGTTAGCGTTAAAATAGTTACTAAATTTGACAAAATTCGCCACATGGTTAGGTTAGTTAGTATCTGCTAACATCGAAAATATTGTTTAGTGATAAAAGATAAAGCAACAATTTTCATCAGAGTTAATAAATTTTTTAACAGCAGAGAATTAATTGAAATAAATGATGAAGTTTAGGTATTTGATTGCAAAAATTAAAGAGTCATAGACAAAAGCAAAAAATTAAGTAAAAGTTGGGGACCAATGATGCAATTAGCCTAATTCTAAAGAAGAGTAAACCAATTTCACATTTGTTTTTCTTTTTTTTGGAGAACAAATTGTACTACAATCCCCCATAAGAGTTAAAATAATAACATGCAGCCAAAAGTATATATATAAACAAAAGAAATATTCAACTGACAACAAGTTTGTGAGAACAAACACTTAAAAATTTATTTCCACTAACATGCAGTAGAATACATATATTAGTATTTACACAAAATTATTCAACTTTTACTATATATAATCTTAGTGCATCTCACTTGCGAGCAAAATACTTAAAGTACATCTTATCAATCATGTAGAAGTAAGTATTTTTCCAATCAGATTTGAAGAGCAGGACACCATAAACACCCCAAAACCCCACAACAAATCCCAATACTATACCAAGATAAAATTCTATATTCTCCAAGCCACCACTGTGTTTCTTCTCAGGAGCATATGTTGGTTCATTTCCAGAGCAATTCTTCAAAATCGGGAAACCACAAAGATAGGGATTGCCAGCATATATAGTTGGATCAACTAGTGTCTGCATTTGATCTCCAGAGGGAATCCTTCCCGAGAGGTTATTGTATGATAAATTTAAGCTTTCCAAAGATGTTATGGTCGCCATACTTTGGGGGATGGTTCCATTTAATTCATTCATGGAAAGATCGAGAGACTCCAAAGATTGTAAGTTTCCTATCTTATTCGGAATCCTTCCTGTTAAGTGATTTCTGGATAAGTTCAAATTTTTCAGCTGGAATAGATCGACTATTTCTTCAGGAATCGCACCGTGAAGGTTGTTACCTGAGAGATCTATGCTCTTCTCAAAACCGAGGTTATTGGAATATTGAAGATTCAACCCTTACAATCTTTGGACTAGTATAATTTTGATACACCGTGTTGATTTCTTCAATTCCAACGAAACCAAAACGAAAATCAACACCACGAAGTAAATCAGCCATATATTTAGGTAACTTCGTTGAAGCCATCGCAGAGAAATTACCGAATGATTGGGGTATGTATCCTGATAAATTATTCCAAGAAAGATCTAAGATTTGAAGATTCTCGAGTTGTCCGAGCTCTACAGGAATGTTGCCGACAAACATATTAGACATCAACCGAAGTATTGCAAGCTCTGTTAACTTTCCTATCCACGTAGGGATCTCACCAGATAAATTATTTTGCCCGAGATCAAGTAATACTAATGGGCAATCTTGTAGAGAAGAAGGAAGTTCTCCATATATGCTATTATTGTTTAAGTGCAAGAGCTTAAGATTACTGAGAGAGCCCAATGAATGAGGAAGTTGTCCTGATAGCTTGTTATTGGATAAGTCTATAATATTCAACCTCTTTGATGCACCATTCCAGCAATTTGGCAGCTCACCAAATAAGTTGTTGTTCGACATGTCAAGAATGTACAAAGATTGCAAGTTGCATATAGATGATGGAATGTTACCGCTGATGGAGTTGTTCGAAAGAAGAACGGTTTCCAGATTTATATTGAAGAAAGACTGCGGAAGTGATCCAGAAAACATATTGCTTGAGAAATCAAGCCACATCAAAGAATCAGGCAGAAATGGTAAGAATCCTTGTAAATAATTAGAACCTAAATTTAACACCAATAAAAATGTCATATTTTCCAAAGAAGATGGCAGCATGCCACTAATTTGGTTATTGGAAAGGTCTAAGATCACGAGAGATGAAGACATGTCCCAAAACCAATAAGGAATAGTGTCTGCGATCCCATTGTTCGACAAATCTAAGAGTTCAATTTCTTTTTGCAATTGGAGCCATCTCGGAAATCGTGGACCCAATCGACATGACTTGAGAATTAATTCTTGCAGTTGAAAAGGAGGCACCCAATTATCCTCCACCTTCAACTCAAGAGATGTACCACTCACCCATAGTACCTTTAATCTTGTGAAGTTCATAAGATGAGTTTCAAGTATAACCCCAGCAAACGAATTTCCATAAAGATAAAGATAAGTTAGATTAGATAGTTTACGTATCCCTGTGGGTATCGAACCATTGAGGAAGTTATTGCTGACATCAAAATATATAAGACTCGTCATATGTTCAAGCCAGCCAGACAAATTTCCCTTTATATTTGTGTTCTGTAAATCTAATATTTGCCAATTATTAGAAGGGACGCAAGAGAGTACTGACATAAATCCATTTATATCTCTATCAATATTGGCTCCTGACAAACTTAAAGTGTCCAATTTGCAAAGATTATTGATTGAATTTGCTATCGGGCCCTCCAAGTTGTTGTTTCCTAGTATCAAGGAAGTAAGAAGAGTAAAGTTGTTTAGTTCGACAGGAATAGGACCAGAGATTTATTGCCGTCGAGATTGAGATATGTCAAACTTGTGAAGTTCAAAAGCCATCTGGGCCAGGGGGAGTTGAAGAAATTGTATTGGAGATCAAGTACGCTCAAACTTGTTAAGTTAATTGAATTTGCTATCGGGCCCTCCAAGTTGTTGGATCCTAACATCAAGGATGTAAGAAGAGTAAAATTGTTTAATTCAACAGGAATAGGACCGGAGATATCATTGTCGTCGAGATTGAGATATGTCAAACTAGTGAAGTTCAAAAGCCATCTGGGCCATGGGGAGTTGAAGGAGTTGTATTGGAGATCAAGTGTGCTCAAACTTGTTAAGTTAAAATCAGAAATAGGGTCAGGATTTCCTGGAAGTTCGCACAACTTTAAGCGGAGAACTTGCAATGAAGACAACATGTTTACTGCTTGTAACCAATCATCTGCATTCGGTAGATTTGCAAGGCTCAAGTCAAGGTACTTCAATGAAGATAGACCTTTGATCCACAAAAGCTTGCCAAGAGATGTGGCTCCATAGACAGAGTAATAACTATCACGAAGGTCAAGATAACGAAGAGTTGACAAGTTTCCGAGTTCTGGAGGTATCCCACTAGTAAAACCAGCATAAGAGAGGTTAAGATATCTTAACTTCTTATATGAAGCAATGAAATTAGGGAAACTGGTATTAAAGTCATTCATACTGAGATCTAAGTGTTTCAAGTGGCTTAAAGAAAGCAATGACGAATTGACCTCACCGTGCAGACGCATGCGGTACCAGCCTAAATCAGTTCCATTGGGGTTTCTGAGGTTGAGCTTCTCAACTCTGCCGGTCTTATTGTTGCACCGAACTCCCTTCCATGTGCAGCAGTCAGAACCTTCCCAAGAAGACAAGCGATCCAGAGGATCCACGACGCCGGATTTGAACGCGAGAAGTGCCTCGCGCTCTACACTGAAGCATCCATGCGTCTCCGAGATTTGGTTTCCCAAAAGCCAGCCCATGAATAATATTACCAAAAGCTGCATGCTTGTAGTTTTAAACCTCGACATGCTTCAATCACCAGAAGCTTTAGTTTTAAACCTCGACATGCTTCAATCACCAGAAGCTTTCTATTAGAAGGTATATAAGATTACTAGCTCAAGCTATGTATATATAGCAGCTATAGTATAGATTGGTCAAATTTTGAATGGAATTTTGGGGCTAATTAATTTGGTCCAATTTGGCCTTATTTGTAGGATGTAGCTTTCTGGATGAAGTATTGTATAAGTAGAACTTTTAGAAGAAATATTATATTAAAATTTCGTTAGTTTCTATTTATAGTAGAATTAGAAATACCAAATTACAATTTATATATATGCCGCTGGCCTCAAAATTTTGTTTCTGATTTTCACTGCCACAGAACCGCAAGATTTTTTCTCTTATCAGAAGTTCAATTAATTAAATGACTGCTGCTGAAAATAAAAGTTGTAGAACTGAAAAGAATTAAATATTCTACATGCTTATTTGATTTGCACCATGCCATTTTTTTTAATGGAAACTCAAGTTAAATAATTAATTTAACCTAGTGGAAATTTAATTCTCTATTTATTAATATAAGGTATCATCGATCAAAATATATTATAGCTAGGGTTGGCATTCTTGCTCGATGTTTGCAAGCTAACTCGTGTTTGGCTTGAAATGAGATCGATCGCTCATTTAATAAACGAGCCAAACGCAAACTGAATTTTTCAGCTTGAAATCTTAATGAGCTGAACACGAGCTTGGATCAACTCACTCGTGTTTGACTTGAAATAGCTCAAATGTGTGTGTAGACCTAGAATACTATACTATTAATAGCCCAAGTTTTTCGCCGTTAGATCTATCTCTTTGATCATTTCCACCACTTAGATTATACTAATATCCTAACCACTCACAAAACTCTAGAGATCCACTATCACTCTAACCGTATATTTCTTCATCCAAGTGCTAAAAACTTAATAGTTCCAATACCATTAGTAACACAGTATTATATATATATATATATATATATATATATATATATATATATATATATATATATATATATATATATATATATATATACATAGTCCGGCTATTATACTATCGATAGCACCAAGCATTTTGTGCTATCAAGTTTTCTATCCTTAAATCAATTTCTTTAATCAATTCTGCCGGTTAGATTTTATTAATTTTCCAATCACCCATTAAACCCAAGCGGCCCACTATCATTTAAACCACACATCTTTTAATCTAAGGATTAAAACTTAATAGCACAAATGACTTGGTGCTATTAATAGCATTGCAGCCTAGCTCATATAGAGTCTGGCTATTATACTATTGATAGCACTAAATGCAAAGAGACCTATATTTTGTGAATTTTAATTATTAGATTAATTTTTTAATTTTCTTTCAACCTACTTAGTAATTGTGCTAACAATTTAATTTGCTATTCGCGAGTTTGTCCGGATTCAACTCATTAATAAACAAGTCGAAAATATGCTGAATTTTTCAGTTCGATATTTTAATAAGCCAGCTCATGTCTGACTCTTTTAATAAATGAGCGAACACGATCCGCCCCAGCTTGCTGCTATTCAGCTCCTCTATGGCCCTAATTATAGCTACAAGCAAATGAATTCTCGCCAGCACTGGGTCAATTGAAGGTATTAGATTCTAGCATTGTGTATTTATGCTTGATATAAGCAAGACATCTTTTTTAGTTATAGCAAGTACAATGCGACTAGGTAGTACGGTGGTTGTTATACTTGGTATGAGAGCACCAAAGTCGAGTATAAAATAATGTTAGTGATATCTAAGGCTGATAAAAGAGGCATCTTAATAAGACCTGTTTAATGAAATCTTTTTAGGATATATATATATATAGAGTTGGGCTGGAATGCTATTGATAGCACCAGCCCAACTTTGCCATCCATTTTGTAGCCATTGGATCGCATTGAGATCCGTGGAGGCTCTTTAATGAAAAAAAGAAAAAAGAAAAAGTAAATAGAAAAAGTAAAAAGTAAAAAAAATTTCTTTTTATTTAAAGGACTTGCACGAATCTCAATGCAATCCAATGGTTACAAAATGGATGGCAAAGTTGGGCTGGTGCTATCAATAGCATTCCAGTACAACTATATATATATATATATATATATATATATATATATATATATATATATATATAGAGAGAGAGAGAGAGAGGAGAGAGTTGGGCTGGAATACTATTGATAGCGTCAGCCCAACTTTGCCACCCATTTTATAGCCTTTGGATCACATTGAGATTCGTAAAAACTATTTAATGAAAAAAAGAAAAAAGAAAAAATAAAAAGAAAAAGTAAAAAGTAAAAAGCTTTTCTTTTTAATTAAAGAGCTTGCACGAATCTCAACGCGATCCAAAGGTTATAAAATGGGTGGCAAAATTCAGCTGGTGCTATCAATAGCATTCCAGCCCAACTCTCTCTCTCTCTCTCTCTCTCTCTCTCTCTCTCTCTCTCTCTCTCTCTCTCTCTATATATATATATATATATATATATATATATATATATATATATGCAACAGTCTAAATTATCCATTCAAAATATTTAAGTTTGATTATTATTATTATAATGCTTGACCTTTTATATTTTAAATTAAAAATTATTTTTCATTCGATATGGTACACATATGAATCAGTCCAAACAATGTGAGATCTATTGATATTCGGTTTTAATAACAATTATAACGATCCGACCTACTAGTAATAATAACTCACATCCGATGTCGGATCCTTATGATTATACCAGCTGTAACGATCTGACCAAGTAGCAATAATACCTTGCATCCGATGGGGGAGCATTGAAATATTACGAATAGCAAAAGAACAATATATTTGATACCAACTGTAAGGATCAGACATATTAAAAATAATAATTCGTTCGGCCTAATTAAACCACCGATCCAAAATATTTAAACTAAGTTATTATTATAAAGATATATATAATTTTTTATATTTTCAATCAGAATTTATTTCTAATTTTATTTGAAACTATTGGGGCGTACAATAAAAATCTTCGGATAGAATAAAAAAAAGATAAGATAGCATAAAAATAAGATTTGAATGAAAAAAAAAAAAAAAAAAAAAAAAATCTTTTAATATATGTGGACAGTAGAGTTAGAGGTGACCGATGATTGATCAAATTGCATGTCATGCATGGGACAAAATTAATTAACTGCATATACGTGGAATTCCAAACTATGACGATGATCAAAAGAGTATTGCGTTACGTGCAATGTAAGATACCCAAAATATAATTAATGAGACTAATTTACATTAAATAATATATAGTTGGTTAGTTCGGCTTTTTTGTGAAACCATAGTTTTGCTTGCTTTAATTGCGAAGGTATTTATATCATCTTTTAAAATGGTTTTCTTTCTATTCTCCTGTTTTATTCTTTTAAATGAACATATATTATAAATTTAGAAAAAAAAAAAATTTGGCTTTTTAAAATTGTTTTGTTTTAGGACTATATCGGGATCATATGTTTTAAGATGGATATAATGGATATATATCATCGTGAGTGGAAGATAATTTTTATCGTGGAGTTATCGTAACTTCAAAACGGAATAGAAATTTAAAAAGTGCTATAACGACACTTTACTATCGGGATCATATGTTTTAAACAAATATTATTGACAAAAATATCGGCATTTACTATAATATCGCTATATATATGTGCAGTCGCTAGGATGTATAGCGATATTACTGTGATTTGTTTAAAAAATATATTTTTATAATTTAATTTTAAATATAAATAAAATATAGATATAATATTTATATAAAAGTATTTTAAAAATATATTTTTATAATCTAATTTTACTGTAATATTTACACTTATAAGAAATATTTCTTTTTCTTTTTTTTTTTACTGATTGCGAATTATTTGTTTAATTTTAAGTTATTAGCAGCCATTTTGAGTAGAATTGTGTAGGTCTCCGACAACTAATTTATTTTATTTTGAATCTCATACTTTATTTTCATGCATTTATTGACTAAGTCCAATCCTCTTTGAATTGAATGATGCCGGGGTTTTAATTTTTTTTTTGTTTAAATTTTTATATATAGTTATACTTTTAGTCAAGTATAACATTGTATCCAAATTAGTGACTCTATTAATAATAAACCAATAATGGATCTTATTTCATTTGCTAAAAAATAATTATAGTTATTAAATTTGGTGAAATAATATCCGCCACATATATCAGGATTGCAAATCTTGCTTATACGGCATCAATATAGAGCAACTGTCAAAAAATACACCACAATAAAAAATCTACGATAATCAAGCGTGAATGATAAGTTTTGTAACAGCATAATAAATTTTGTCTATATCGGAGATGTTTCTAATTGTAATTTATATATATGGTTCAAATTGAAAAGCATGGAGGGTCCCTTTCGTTTGAAAATATTGAGCTATATGTGTGATTGAATTAGCGAGGATGCCAAGAACTAAACGGAAGGTATCTTTGACATCTAATAGTCTCACAATGTACACTTAAAGCGAAAATGTGATTGAAAATAAAAAAAACTAAAAATTTTGATAATAATAACTGAGCTTAAGTATATTTTACCGATGCTTTAGATAGGTTCAACAAACTATTATTGCTAGTGGGTTAAATTACTATAATTCATCGTAAAAAAAATATAACTAATAATTTTTTTTCAAAATGCAGGAAAATATGGACGGAATAAAAATAAGATAAAATTTTGGCTAAAATACAAAAAAAAATTATTATAAATATCTGTTTTTTCATTTTTCTTTTCTGACTTTCAAAAATCTATATTTTTTCCTCTTAAAATATCAGAAAATATTTTCAGAGAATTACGGTGTTAATGAAGAGGGTGAAATAACCATATTGACTTTGCTTGTTCTATAAATAAAAAAATTAATTTTTAATATATTTATATTATTTTAAGGATATTTCCGATATAAATTATAAAAAATTGACGGAATATTGACAGAATCCTGATGGAGGGGGCCAAATGTATCAACTTAAATTTTTAAGGAAGTAAAATATAAATTTTTGAATGTCAAAAAAAAAAAAAAAAAAAAAGAAAAAAAAAGAGTATTTATGGAGAAATTTTATGTAATGTAGCCTAAATTATTTTAAAAAACTTTCTATCTAATATCTATGGACTATAGAGTTACCGGCAGCATCAAGTTATATCTATGGACTACAGAGTTACCCGCAGCATCAAGTTTCCTGTAGTACTAACGTTTCCAGGAGGTCAGTCACCATGGACTGTAGAGTTACCTGCAGCAGTCGGCCACCTTGAAAGCATCCCCTTTGATCAAAGTGATGAAAGTGCTTGTCATCATGAAGGAAATCAGAATTTAATTATGAGAAAGACCAAAATATATTCAAATAAAAATTTTATTACATCATCAATTTTGTTTTAAAAAATTATTAATTAAATAATTAATATAAAAATATTAATTTTTTTTAATATAAAAATATTTAATATTTAATTATTTTAATTATATTATTTTATTCAAATAACTAAAAATTTTACTAAATATAATCGTAATTCACTTAGATTAATGATTTTAGCTAAAAGATCTATTAAATTTGGTATAATATTTTATTTAGTTAAATAAAATTGCTTATCATAAATAGTTAGAAATTTAAAAAATATGAAATTTCTAAGTCATGATAATTACATCACGGAATAAAACTTTAGGACTGCGTTTGGTTCGGAGATAAGAAAAATTTAATTATACCGGGGATATATATAAGTTATGATATTAGCAGGAACTAGTGTAAATTTCTGTTTGGTTGGGTTTAAGAGTTATACCGGGTATAAAGAAAATTGTGTTTGGTAAATTAAAGAGGAATAAGAAGAATAAAGAGGACTAAAATTTTAATTTATGATTAAAATTTTACTAATATGATTTTAAATATTTAATTTAAAATATTTATTAAAAAAATTATTAAAATTTATGTTTTACTTATATATAAAAAAATTATTAAAAAAATTTATCATATAATTTATTAAAATTATATGATAAATTTATTAAAAATTAAAGTTAAAAATTTTAAAAGCTATAAAATTTAAAATTTAAAATTTAAAATTTAAAAATTTATAAATGTTAAAAATTTTAATTTTAATTATTATAAATAATTAGTTAATTATCTAAATACTTAAATAATTAGTTAATAAAATAATTAAATTAATTAAAATATTGGATTAATTAAAGAGTTAAAACAATAATTAAAATTATATTAATTTAATTAAGTTTATTCTCAAATGGGAACAAGCCTTGTTTCAGGAAAAGACTGGATAGTAATTTCAGTCTTATAACAGCTTATTCCAGAAAGACGAGAACAACTGTTTCCACTCCTACTTAATTGCGTTTGGGTATAACTAGAGAGGATAAGCTCTTATCCCTCATAGTTCTCGTTACCAAACGAGGCCTAGTGGAAAGAGCATTAGCTATATATATATATATATATATATATATATATATATGTGGTGTATGTGTGTGTGTGTGTGTGTATGTGTGTGTGTGTGTGTGTGTGTGTGTGTGTGTGTGTGTGTGTGTGTGTGTGTGTGTGTGTGTCATCCCAATAATTTTACATCATTGGATAATGATGAAATTATAATTATATACATAAAAAAAAATTTATAATTTTTTTAAATAAAATATTTTTTAAAAATAATTTAAAATCGAGTTATGAATCTATATGTTTTGAATGCAAATTATAATTATACTATTAATAAATAAAAAGTAAGAATTAAATGAAATCGGTGAGTCAAGACATGCAGCTAGATGTAAATTATAGTATACTATAAATCAGAATTATATTATTATGCTTAACTAAACTCTTGCTTTATATATATAAAGGCCAAGAGAGAACCCACTCCAACCCATCTTCAGGTAGGGTCCAGCTAGTGGTACACCCAAGATATATTATGCTTAACCAAACTTTTGCTTTATATTTATAGAGGTCGAGAGATAGCCCACTCCAACCCATCTTCAGACAGGGTCCAACAGCTAGTGGTACACTCCATCTTGAGTGTAGGATATACATCCCACTCATTTAAGAGTGGGGCTTTTCTATTCGTCACTTCGAAGTGACGAGTAAAATTCACCCCATCCTAAAATGGATGGAGTGTACATTCTACACCCTCAGATGGGGTGTACAAAAAATATTTTCCAACCCAAAAATGTTGGAGGCTAAGAATTAATATATTATTATTATACCTCCGAATTAAAAAAAAAAAAAAGAAAAGAAAAGAAAAAGAAAGTCATGTGGGAGTAACACATTACAACTTACAAAAAAAAAAAAAAGGTTAAAAATGTTTGAAGATTCCCTATACTATGGATCACTGTGAAATGGGCCCCTAAACTTTTTGTTTTTGTGCTTTGTTGAGCTCCTTTAATGATTTAGATTTTGATGTAGATTTTAATTTTCTCTAACCCGCCACTATGTTTCTTCGCATTAGGATTATATGTCGGTTCATTTCTAAAGCAATTATTCGAAATCTGGTGCTACAAAGGTCGGGATTGCCTGTATATATGGTTGGATTAATCAATATCTGTATTTGATCTCCAAATAGAATTCTTTCTCTTTGAGAAAATGGCAGCATGTTGCCCCTTTATTTATATAAAAATGAACTCGGTTACATAGGAGTGACAGCTAGGCCTCGTCACGAAAGGCGAAAAAAAAATAGAGAAAAAAAATTACACACAGAAAGAGTTCCCGTCTAAAAAATAGAATTCTTGCTGAAAGGGTATTGTACTGTAAATTTAAATTGTATGAATTATTCTTAGTAGTATAGTTTAGGCTAACGGGTATTGTTGTAGAGAAGAAGGAATTTTTGTTTAGGTGCAAGAAATTAAGAGAGGCCAACAAATCCAATGAATCAGGAATATGCCCAAATAGATTGTTATTGGATAAGTTCTTAATTAAAACTCTTGATGTGTTCGTCTTGCAAATGTAACATGTATTCCACGTCCACTATAACTAGTTCTAAAAGAATAGTAAGAGCAATTTTATTTTCATTCAATGTGAGACTATTGGGGTGCCCCCCGTTTAGGCCTGACGTCCTCGTCAATCCAAACACACACACACAATTCAAAATTATCAGACGATGTGAGGTTTGTCTCGCTAACCTTGTCATCTAGACCCAGGCTCAGCCGATACTCGTCACATGCTTCCGGCTGGTGATTGGCTCTGATACCAAATGTGACATCCTAACTTCCCAAAAGGTCGCCCATTCTAAAACTACTCTAGTCTAGCACGCTCAACCCTCTTAACCTCTTGGGCATTACTACCATCCAAAATATTATAGCCGGTTTAAAAGATTTAGTCATATTATATCATTTATATATAACACTAATTCAAATTCTGGAGGTGTCACATTCTTCTTCCCTTTAACTCCTGACGTCTACGTCAGGCTCAAGCACACTCATAAGTATCAGGCGATGTGAGACTCGTCTCGCTAGCCTTAGTCGACATTGTTGGGAGTTGCACTCCACCCACAACGGTCATTAGCCGGAGAGTCTCACTCTATCCGCTATATAACTCTGATTCAGCTAAGACTCATCTCATATTTTCGGTTGGTGAATGACTCTGATACCAACTGTGACGCCCCAACTTCTCAGAGGGTCAATCATTCTATAATTACTCTAGTTCTAACACGCTTAACCCTCTTAACCCTTTGGGTCTAACTACCATCCAAAATGCTAAAGACAGGTTAAAAGGTTTAATCCTATTTATACCTTATATATAGGACTAATCCAAATCCTAGGATTGTTACAGAAAGCGGAATTGTGATTAAAAATAAAAGAGACCAAGAACTTTGATAGCAATAACTGAGCTTAAGTATATTTTATCGATGCTTTAGGTTCAATAAGTTATTATAGCTAGTGGGTCAAATTATTATAGTGCATCTTAAAAAATATATATATAACTAATAAATATTTTTCAAGATGTAGGAAACTATGGACGGAATAAAAATAAGATAAAATTTTTAATTTTTTTTTTTTAAAATACCTTGTAATATCTATGGACTGTAGAGTTACCCGCAGCATCACGTTTCCTCTAGTACTAATTTTTCCAGGAGGTCGGTCACCATGGACTGTAGAGTTACCTGCAGCATCAGGTTTCCTCTAGTACTAATAATGTCTACAGGAGGTCGGCTACCTTGAAAGCATCCCCTTTGATCCAATTGCTTGTCATGGAAAAAGATTAATCAACTTCATACTTATTCAATATTCCTTCCTACTTTTTTTTTTTTTTTTTTTTTCTTGTAGGACGATCTTATAAACATTCTTAATCAAGACTATTAGATTTCCTGTTTCCACAATGCAAAATTCATTCCATCAAATCAAAAAATCTCATATTTTGTTGTTATAATTTTTTCCACCATCGTCTCACCGCTAATGAATTACAAAAGACTAAACACTCTCATACTAATTGAATGGATTAACCGAGAAGTTACCGAGCATGTTTCAAACGACGAAAATAAAATTTTTTATAGAAGAAAATAAACGAGAATGATCATAAAAAAATAAATACGAGAATAATAAAATAATAAATCGAACAAAAGAACACAAAAACATAATATTTATATTGAAAATTTACTCATTGAATGAGTAAACGATTGAATCGGATTCGGTTGGGTTATAAGTATTTATTATACCAACAACGTGTCAACCTACGTCTACAGACAAGTCTATCTCAGTGCGTTTTTCATTTTCGTTTTTATTTTTGTGTTTTGTTGAGCCCCTTTAATGATTTATATTTTGATTTTCTCCAACCCATCACTATGTTTCTTCTCAGTAGGATTATATATTGGTTCATTTTTAAAGCAATTGTTCGAAATCTGGTGCCACAATGATCGGGATTGCCAGTATATATGGTTGGATTAACCAATATTTATATTTGATTTTCAAATGGAATCCTTCCTGAAAGGATATTGTACCGTAAATTTAAATTGTATGAATTATTCTTAGTAATATTGTTTAGGCTAACGGGTAGTGTCGTAGAGAAGAAGGAATTATTGGTTAGGTGCAAGAAATTAAGAGAGCCCAACAAATCCAATGAATCAGGAATATGCCCAAATTGATTGTTATTGGATAAGTTTTTGATCTACTATCCCAACATTTTGGCAGCTCATCAAATATATTGTTGTTGGACAAGCCAACAATTTGGCAGTTAATACGGGTTGTGCCGGCCACATTACCCGGACCTAAACGGGGCCCGACCCAACATGAAATCCGGGCTGGGCCTTGCCAAGCTAGATCCCTCTGACCCGGAAGGCACAGGCCGTGTTGGGCCGGTTCTTTATTTTTTTATTTTTTAAATTTTTAAACATATTATAGAATTTAAAAATATGAAAGATCAAAATGTTTTCTATTTAAACTGATATTTTGATTAAAAAAATATCTAAAATTTATAATAATAATTATAAAATAATAAATATTTATTTTTTTTTTAAAAAAAAAT
Organism: Tillandsia fasciculata; assembly: GCA_029168755.2. Lineage (NCBI taxonomy): Eukaryota > Viridiplantae > Streptophyta > Magnoliopsida > Poales > Bromeliaceae > Tillandsia > Tillandsia fasciculata. Next base: position 1,489,204 of record CM054950.1, read on the forward strand.
ATTGTTATTACTCTATGGAATAATATAAGGGAGACGACCTTTTAGTTTCCATAGAAAATGATCTCAAAGCATCTCCTCTAGTCAAATTTTTTTTCATTACTTTATTTGGTAATGGAATTCCAAGCCAAAAAAGCGGCCCACTAGCAATAATAACTTGTTGGGCCCAAATTACAGCCCAAAATACTTAAGTCCAGTTATTATTACTGGTGTCCATGTCTCATATAAATCCAATCACAATTCCATCTACATCCGATGTGGGACTATTGGGGGCGTCACAGAACCAAACTAAATAAGGCAATTTAGTTCGGTTTATTTGGTTTTCAGTTTAATTTGGTTGCGAGAGTAATCAAAATTTGATTTTCGATTTCTGTTCATTTTGACACTTCTTCTTAACCGTATCGAACTGAAAACCAAATAGTGTATTATTCACACTTTTTATCCTCATCATATATTTAAAACAATGTTTATAATCCAATCTTGTATTCTAATACATAACAAAACTCATTTCACAACAACATAGTTTAAATTGTATGGTCCGAATTCAATTTTTGGTATGTAATTTTTATCATGATTCAATTTTGATTCTTAAAATTAAGAACTAATTTAGTTTGGTTCGGATTGGTCTTGATAATAAATCCTTTTGGCTCAGTTATGTAGAAAACTGAGAATTTTGATTAGATTTAAATTATTTTTGAAAACTGAACCAAATCAAACCGAATGCACCCATAGTCATGAAAACGTTTTTTTTTTTTTTTTTTTTTTTTTTTTTTTTTTTTTTAAGATGTAGAAAATATGATAAAAATGGTGCTGGACTAGGAGCCATCCAACAATAAGCATGCCACTTTTTTACTATTTTATATTCCATTTCACTTTAAAAAGCATAATCGTCCAATAGAAAGTGCTCAACTTAAAGTGCTCAATTTGGAATCTTGTAATGTGCTTGTGCAACTTCAACTCATGATAACTACGTCGACGAAGCCAGAATTTTAGCTTTAAATAGTCAAAAATATATTATACAAAATATATTAATTTTTTAAAAATTATTAATAAAAAAATTATATATAAGTAATTTTTTATTTATTAACTTTTGACTTTTTAATATATATTTTTTTCAAAAAAAATAGAGTATAGTTGCTTTTCCTATTAAAATAATAATATTCTAGATATCTATAAAAAAAATTATTTTAAAAAATCAAGTATTAATATTTAGTATAATTTGTTAATCAAGTATTACGATATATCAAAAAAATTAAGTATTAAAATTTTGTATAATTTTTAAATCAAGTATTAGTTAATTAAATTTACATTTCGTGACCCACGAGACAATATTATTTTTTTAAAAAAAAATTATTTTGGCCCCTAAAATTTACACTATTTTTATTTTTTTTAATAACTAAATAATAGACTGTTATGTAATTTTAAAAATATTAGAGAGGCCATGGCCACTGTAGGCCTCCACATGGCTCGGTCCCTGATAAAATTATAGTGTGGAATTATTGTATGCACTCGGTGTATCCGTACAGCCCATGCACTGCACCCGAACTCTGACACCCCAAAATACCACATCAAATGAAAATAAAATTATGATTGAGCATATAATAGATACTAGTGTAGGAACCCGCGCGATGCGGCGGGTAAGAATTATAATAAAAATTTATAAATTAATTAAATAAATAAAATTATAAAAAAATAGAAAAAAATAACTATAAATTTTGAAAATATAAAAATTAAATTTAAAGAATAAACAAACTAACTTACATTACATCACTGAGAAGTGGTTCCGAAGGAAAATCACTAAGGTATTGAGATGCAGCCTAACACCAGCTTTTAGAGATGCAGCCTAACACCAGCACTTAAAAGCTGAAAGCCAGGTCGGGGAGGGAATGGGGAGGGAGGAGAAAGAGAGAGGAGAGGAGCACTAAGAGAACTATAGGTAGAGAAGAGAGAGTGGGGAGGAGGGAGATGAAGGGTTATGCGGTAGGGGTTAGGAAAGGAGAGAAAGTGGGGGGAGATGAAGGGTATGCGGTAGGGGTTAGGAAGGAGAGAGAGTGGGGGGAGATGAAGGGTTATGCGGTAGGGGTTAGGGAAGGAGAGAGAGTGGGGGGAGATGAAGGGTTATGCGGTAGGGGTTAGGAAAGGAGAGAGAGTGGGGGGAGATGAAGGGTCGTGCGATGAAAAAGTAGAGAAAGAGAGAGTAAAGAGATGAAGAGTTGTGTAGGGAGGAGAGAGAGGGGCCTACCATCCTCAAAATAAGGAGGTATAGCCACGTCGGATTTAGCCATGAGAAATCATATATAGGTATAGATAGGCATTAATAATAATAACTGGACGGCAACATGTGAAAAAATCTCATATGGCACCATGGCTCAACTCAGCTTACGATTTATTTTCGATGATGAAACTTCCAAATAGATGATCAGTACTGTTGAATATAATTTATAACTATAATTTAAATTTTAAATATAGAGATATGTGAAGTACATAGTAATATAGTATTGTTCTAGAGGGTTAATTACACTACTGGTCCTCATTGTTTACCTAATTTGTCACTTTAATCCCTAACAGATTATTTTTTTGGCAATCAGGTCTCCATCTTTATTATTTATATAGTAATTAGCGTCAACACAATTACTAAATTTGACAAAATTCCCCACATGGATAGGTTAGCTAGTATGTGGTACCATGGCAAATATTGTTTGGTGATTAAGTGGCAATTTTCATTAGAGTTAATGAATTTTTTAACAGCAGTGAATTAATTGAAATAAATGATGAAGGTTAGGTATTTGTTTGCAAAAATTAAAGAGTAGTAGACAAAAGCAAAAAATTAAGTAAAAGCTGGGGAACAATGATGCAATTAGCCTAATTCCAAAGAAGAGTAAACACAATTTCATTTTTGTTTTTCTTTTTTTTTTTTTGGGAGAACAAATTGTATTACAATCCTCTATAAGAGTTAAAATAATAACAAGCAGCCAAAAGTATATACATAAACAAAAGAAATATTCAACTTACAACAAGTTTGTGAGAACAAACACTTAAAAATTTATTTTCACTAACATGCAGTAGAATACATATATTAGTATTTACACAAAATTATTCAACTTTTGCTATATATAATTTTAGTGCATCTCAATAACCAGCAAAAAACTTAAAATACATTTTATCAATCATGTAGAAGTAAGTATTTCTCCAAGCAGATTTGAAGAGTAAGACACCATAAACTCCCCAAAATCCCACAACAAAACCCAATACTATACCAAGATAAAATTCTATATTCTCCAAGCCACCACTGTTTTTCTTCTCAGGAGCATATGTTGGTTTATTTCTAGAGCAATTCTTCAAAATTGGGAAACCATGAAGATAGGGATTGCCAGCATATATAGTTGGATCAACTAGTGTCTGCATTTGATCTCCAGAGGGAATCCTTCCCGAGAGGTTATTGTATGATAAATTTAAGCTTTCCAAAGATGTTATGGTCGCTATACTTTGGGGGATGGTTCCATTTAATTCATTCAAAGAAAGATCGAGAGACTCCAAAAACTGTAAGTTTCCTATCTTATTCGGAATCCTTCCTGTTAAGTGATTTCTGGATAAGTTCAAATTTTTCAGCTGGAATAGATCGACTATTTCATCAGGGATCGCACCGTGAAGATTGTTACCTGAGAGATCTATGCTCCTCTCAAGAAAGAGGTTCTTGGAAAATTGAAGATTCAACCCTTTTGTTGCAATATATAATCTTTCACTCGTATAATTTTGATACACCGTGTAGTATTCTGATCTTCCATCGCTTGTTGGTGTTCCAAAACCAAAACCAACATATAAATCAAACATATAATTAGGTAACTTCGTTGAAGCCATCGCAGAGAAATTACCGAATGATTGGGGTATGTATCCTGATAAATTATTCCAAGAAAGATCTAGGATTTGAAGACTCTCGAGTTGTCCGAGCTCTACGGGAATGTTGCCGACAAACATATTGGACATTAACCGAAGTATTGTAAGCTCTGTTAACTTTCCTAGCCACGTAGGGATCTCGCCCGATAACTTATTTTGCCCGAGATCAAGTAATACTAATGGGCAATATTGCAGAGAAGAAGGAAGTTCCCCATATATGCTATTATTGTTTAAGTGCAAGGACCCAAGATTACTGACAGAGCCCAATGAATAAGGAAGTTGTCCTGATAGCTTGTTATTGGATAAGTTTATAACTTTCAGAAGATTTGAACTACTATTCCAACATTTTGGTAGCTCACCAAATATTTCGTTGCTCGACATGTCGAGCACAAACAAAGATTGCGAGTTGCATATAGATGATGGAATGTTACCATTGATGGAGTTGTTCGAAAGAAGAACGATGAACAGATTTGGCTTGAAGAAAGACCGCGGAAGTGATCCAGAAAACATATTGTTTGAGAAATCAAGACATACCAAAGAATCAGGCAGAAATGGTAAGAATCTTTGTAAATAATTAGAACCTAAATTTAACACCACTAAAGATGTCATATTTTCCAGAGAAGATGGCAACATGCCGCTAATTTGGTTATTGGAAAGGTCTAAGATCTCGATAGATGAAGACATGACCCAAAACCAATAAGGAATAGTGTCTGCGATCCCATTGTTCGACATATCTAAGAGTTCAATTTCTTGTTGCAATTGGAGCCATCTTGGAAATCGTGGACCCAATCGACATGAGCTCAAAACTAATTCGTGCAGTTGAAAAGGAGGCAACCAATTATCCTCCACCTTCAACTCAAGAGATGTATCACCCAACCATAGTACCTTTAATCTTGTGAAGTTCATAAGATGAGTTTTAAGTATAACCCCAACAAGCAAATTTCCATGAAGATAAAGATAAGTTAGATTAGATAGTTTATGTATCCCTATGGGTATCGAACCATTGAGGAAGTTATTGCTGACATCGAGATGTATAATACTCGTCATATGTTCGAGCCAACCAGACAAATTTCCCTTTATATTTGTGTTCTGTAAATCCAATATTTGCCAATTATTAGGAGGGACGCAAGAGAGTTCTGACATAAATTCGTTTATATCACTATCAATATTGACTCCCGATAAAATTAAAGTGTTCAATTTGCATATTTTGTTGATTGAATTTGCTATCGGACCGACCAAGTTGTTGGATCCTAGCATCAAGGAAGTAAGAAGAGTAAAGTTGTTTAGTTCGACAGGAATAGGACCAAATATATTATTCCCGAAGAGATTGAGATATGTCAAACTAGTGAAGTTCAAAAGCCATCTGGGCCAGGGGGAGTTGAAGGAGTTGTATTGGAGATCAAGTGTGCTCAAACTTGTTAAGTTAAAATCAGAAATGGGGTCAGGATTTCCTGGAAGTTCGCACAACTCTAAGCGGAGAACTTGCAATGAAGACAACATGTTTACTGCTTGTAACCAATCATCCGCATTCGGTAGTTCTGCAGAGCTCAAGTCAAGGTACTTCAATGAAGATAGACCTTTGATCCACAAAAGCTTGCCAAGAGATGTGGTTCCATAGACAGAGTAATAACTAGCACCAAGGTCAAGATAATGAAGAGTTGACAAGTTTCCGAGTTCTGGAGGTATCCCACTAGTAAAACCAGCAGTAGAGAGGTTAAGATATCTTAACTTCTTATATGAAGCAATGAAATTAGGGAAACTGGTATTAAAGTAATTCATACTGAGATCTAAGTGTTTCAAGTGGCTTAAAGAAAGCAATGACGAATTGACCTCACCGCGTAGACCCATGTAGCTCGGGTTAAAAAAAGTTCCATTGGGGTTTCTGAGGTTGAGCTTCTCAACTCTGCCGGTCTTATTGTTGCACCGAACTCCCTTCCATGTGCAGCAGTCAGAGCCTTCCCAAGAAGACAAGCGATCCAGAGGATCCACGACGCCGGATTTGAACGCGAGAAGTGCCTGGCGCTCTACACTGAAGCATCCATGCGTCTCCGAGATTTGGTTTCCCAAAAGCCAGCCCATGAATAATATTACCAAAAGCTGCATGCTTGTAGTTTTAAACCTCGACATGCTTCAATCACCAGAAGCTTTCTATTAGAAGGTATATATATAAAATTACTAGCTCAAGCTATTTATATATATAGTAGCTATAGTATAGATTGGTCAAATTTTGAATGGAATCTTGGGGCTAATTAATTTGGTCCTATTTGGCCGTATTTGTAGGATGTAGCTTGCTGGATGAAGTATTGATTTTCACTGCCACAGAAGCCCAAGATTTTTTCTCTTATCACAAGTTAAATTAATTAAATGACTGCTGCTGAAAATAAAAGTTGTAGAACTGAAAAGAATTAAATATTCTACTTGCTTATTTGATTTGCACCTTGCCATTTTTTTTAATGGAAACTCAAGTTAAATAATTAATTTAACTTAGTGGAAATTTAATTCTCTATTTATTAATATAAGGTATCATCGATCAAAATATATTATATCTAGGGTTGGCATTCTTGCTCGATGTTTGCAAGCTAACTCGTGTTTGGCTTGAAATGAGATCGATCGCTCATTTAATAAACGAGCCAAACGCAAACTGAAATTTTCAGCTTGAAATCTTAATGAGCTGAACACGAGCTTGGGTCAACTTACTCGTGTTTGACTTGAAATAGCTCAAATGTGTGTGTAGACCTAGAATACTATACTATTAATAGCACAAGTTTTTCGCCGTTAGATCTATCTCTTTGATCATTTCCACCACTTAGATTATACTAATATCCTAGCCACCCACAAAACTCTAGAGATCCACTATCACTCTAACCGTACATTTCTTCATCCAAGGACTAAAAACTTAATAGTTCCAATGGTATAGTACCATTAGTAACACAGTATATATATATATATATATATATATATATATATATATATATATATATATATATATATATATATATATATATATACATATACATATATATACATATACATATATATACATATATATACATATACATATATATATATATATATATATATATATATTAATATATATATATATATATATATATATATATATATATATTATATATATATATATATATATATATACATATATATATATTATATATATATACATATATATATACATATACATATATATATATATACATATATACATCATATACATATACATATATATATATATACATATATATATATACATATATATATATACATATATATATACATATATATATATATATATATATATATATATATATATATATATATATATATATATATAATATATATATATATATATAGAGTCCGGCTACTATACTATCGATAGAACCAAGCATTTGGTGCTATCAAGTTTTCTATCCTTAAATCAATTTCTTTAATCAATTCTGCCTGTTAGATTTTATTATTTTTCCAACCACCCATTAAACCCAAGCGGCCAGTATCATCTAAACCACACATCTTTTAATCTAAGAATTAAAAACTTAATAACACAAATGACTTGGTGCTATTAATAACATTCCAGCCTAGCTCATATAGAGTCTGGCTATTATACTATCGATAGCATCAAATGTAAAGTGACCTATATTTTGTGAATTTTAATTATTAGATTAATTTTTTAATTTTCTTTCAACCTACTCAGTAATTGAGCTAACAATTTAATTTGCTATTCGTGAGTCTGCTCGGGTTCGACTCATTAATAAACAAGTCGAAAATACGCTGAATTTTTCAGTTCGATATTTTAATAAGCCAGCTCGTGTTTGACTCTTTTAATAAATGAGCGATCCGCCCCAGCTTGCTGCTGTTCAGCTCCTTTACGGCCCTAATTATAGCTACAAGCAAATGAATTCTCGCCAGCACTGGGTCAATTGAAGGTATTAGATTCTAGCATTGTGTATTTATGCTTGATAGAAGCAAGCTAAGACATCTTTTTTAGTTATAGCTAGTACAGTACAATGCATGCGACTAGGTAGTACGGTGGTTGTTATACTTGGTATGAGAGCACCAAAGTCGAGTATAAAATAATGTTAGTGATATCTAACGACGATAAAAGAGGCATCTTAATAAGACATGTTTAATGAAATCTTTTTAGGATATATATATATATATATATATATATATATATATATATATATATATATATATATATATATATATATATATGCAACAGTCTAAATTATCGACTCAAAATATTTAAATTTAATTATTATTATTATAATGCTTGATCTTTTATATTTTTAAATTAAAACTTTTCTTTCATTCGATATTAGACACATATGAATCAGAATTACTAAAGATTCAAACAATGTGAGAGCTATTGGTATTCGATATGGGACACATATGAATCAGAATTACTAAAGATCCAAACAATGTGAGACCTATTGGTATTCGGTTCTAATATCAACTATAACGATCCGACCTATTAGCAATAATAACTCACATTCGATGTCGGACTCTTAGGATGATACCAACTGACCAAGTAACAATAATACCTTGCATCCAATCCGATGATCTGGAAGTATTAGAATATTACTAATAGCAAAAGAACAGTATATATATTTGATACCAACTGTAAGAATCTGACAAATTAAAAATAATACTTTGTTCGGCATAAACCATCGATCTAAAATATTTAAACTAAGTTATTATTACAAAGATGTGTAATCTTTTATATTTTCAATCAAAATTTATTTTCAATTTGATTTGAAACTATTGGGCCTTACAATAGAAATCTTCAGATAGAATAAAAATAAGATAACATAACATAAAATTAAGATCTGAATGGAAAAAAAAAAATCTTCTAATATATGTGGACTGTAGAGTTAGAGGTGACGGATGATTGATCAAATTACATGTCATGGGACAAGAATAATTAACTTCATATTTGTGAAATTCCAAGCTATATATATATATATATATATATATATATATATATATATAATATATATATATATATATATATATATATATATATATATATATATACATATATTTTGTTGATTTAATTATATTGGGCCTTATTATTTGGGCTATGTAATTTGGTGAAGTCAAATCTTCTATTTTTATATTTTCTAATTATATATTTGGGCCTCTTACTTGTAAGCCTTTGGATCATAATTTTTTTGATTCAACGATCCATATTTAATAGCTTTATTTTTAAAGGCTAAAGTACTGGTGATAAAAATATTAAGAAATATAGAGAGAGAAAAAGAAGTGGGAGAAAAGAAAAAATCCTTGGAGTTTTAGTTTCATCTTGGTTCTATCAAAAAGGAGGTAAGATCTTCCTTGTGAGGTGTAGTTTGCACTATTTAGATAGAATTCAAGATTTGAGAGTTTTTCTTTATCTTTGAGGAAAGGTGATATCTCTGCTATTTGTATCTCTCTTGTAATCTCCACGATTTGATAGTGAAAGCTTCTTTACTTGTTTTCTCGTAGATGTAGGCATAGCCGAACTACGTAAAATCATTGTGTTCTTATGTTTTTATTGTTATTGCTTTGGTGCTTGGATCTTCATTTGGGTGTTTAGGATGTGAATTATAAAATTACACACCAAGTGATAGTGAAATTAATATTAATATTTTTCATCCTTATTTTACAAAATATATATATATATATATATATATATATATATATATATATATATATATATATATATATATATATATATATATATGATAAATAATTCAAAGGCTAATACTTTATGCGCTTTATAAAGATATCCAAAATATAGTTGACGAGTTTGATTTACATATAAATATTTGTTAGATGCAGGTTTGGTTTATTTTGTGAAAGGATGGTGTTATGCTTACTTTAATCGCTGTGCTATTTCCAGCATTTTTTATTTGTTTTCTTTCTATGCTTCTCTTTCTTTCTTTTTTTAATTTATATGCATGAAAATTCATCCTATGCTTTAAATTTACGGAATATTTGGTTTTGCCTTTTAAAGTTGATTTGCTAGTACTATTTCTCAATACTATTTCTCAATAACACAGCATAAGAAACGTAGTATAATTTATGTGATCTTTTCTCCACGTGAAAGCAAGAAAAAATATTAAAATATTGTAGGTATTTTTTTATCAGTACTAAAAAAAAATTTTAAGTGAGATAAAATTATACGCAACTAACTTGAAATTTAATTGGGCGCGCCATTTGGAATTACTATCTAATCTTTAAAAATTTTTGTTTTGTTGTCTCACCTTTCATTTTATTTGATTTTACTATCTCACCCGATGCATTTGTACATTCGCATACGCCCTACTATTTTTGGTCATTTATTTTATCTGATTATTTGATCTCTACCATCCAATGAGTTATAGTTTTTTAAAGTAAAAAACTAAGTGATCCAATTAATTAACAATATAATATGCATTTTAAAAAACATTTTGGGTCACAGATACCTACAAACTGCATGACTTGGAGCAAGTCAAAGTGCTCATGGAATTCCAGGCCATGATATTTACATAATTATACAATCACATGATGATAACTCATCTGTGGCTAGAAATTAGTATAAAATGGTGCATCGCGTCTAATAATTTTTTAAAAATGCAAAAATATATAGACAAAATAAAAAATATAAAAATATAAAACTTCTAAAATCTATATATGGACCGGAGTTAATTTTGCTGCATTGTCAAGTTTCCTCTAGAAGAAAATTTTCCAAGGTGCCTTGAATGCACATCTCCTTTGATCAAATTGCTTGTCATGGGACAAAATTAATTAACTGCATATATACGTGGAATTCCAAGCCATGACAATGATAGAAAGAGTATTGCGTTGCGTGCATGGTAAGATACTCAAAAGATAATTTTATGAATCTGATTTACATAAAATAGTAGTTGGGTTTTTTTTTTTTTTTTTTTTTTTTTTTTTTTTTTTTTTTTTTTTTTTTTTTTTTTTTTGTAAAACGGTGGTTTGGCTTGCTTTTTTGCAAGGGTATTTACATCATCTTTTCAAATGGTTTTTTTTTTTTATTTTCCTCTTTTGCTTTTTAAATAAATATACATAAAAAATCGTCATATATTAAAAAAAGAAATGTTCGGCTTTTTTAAAGTTGTTTTGTTTCAGGATTATATGGGGATCATGTTTTTTTGAGATGGATGTAATGGATATATATCATTGTGAGTGGAAATGAGATGACATTATGATAGGTTTTATCGTAGAGTTACCGAAAGCTGAGAGCGAGGCAGAAATCTAAAAAGTGCTATAACGATATTTTAAGTATTCTTAAAATTTAAAAAAATACTATTAATAAAAATATCGATGTTTATTAATATAGTGTCGCTATATATGCCGTCGCTAGGATGTATAGCGATATTACTGCGATGTGTTCCAAAAATATATTTTTATAATCTAACTTTAAATATAAATAAAATATAGATAGAATATTTGTACAAAAGTATTATAAAAATATATTTTTATAATTTAATTTTATCGTAATGTTTACACTTATAAAAAATATTTTTTTTTTTTACTGATTGCGAATTATTTGTTTGATTTTAAGTTATTAACAACCATTTTGGGTAGAACAGTGTATGTGGTGAACAACTAATTTATTTTATTTTGAACCTCATATACTTTTTATGCATTTATTGACTAGTCCTCTTTGAATTGAATGATGCCCGTGTTTGATAAACCAAATGGAAGGTCAATCAAGAGTTGTGACATACGGTGCTTATACATTAATTTAAAAAGAATATATACATTTTATATTGACTCATTCAACAAGCGAGAATTTTTTTTAAGTCACATAACTAGTAATTATATCTTACCTAATGTGTAAAATATACATACTTTTTTATATGTATAAATAATAGCTTTTTTATTTTTTTATCTAAAAATGTACAGAAGACCCCTCAATTATATGCGGTTATGAAACTGGCATCACAATTTTTATTCTTTTAATCAGGACCCTTTCAACTTTAAATTTTTTTTATTTAAATTTTTATACTTATACTTTTAGTCCAAGTTTAACATTGTATCCAAATTAGTGACTCTATTAATAATTAACCAATAATGGGTCTCATTTCATTTGCTAAAAAATAATTATAATTATTAAATTTGGTGAAATAATATTCGTCATAAATAACAGAACCGCAGCTCCTTGTTTATACGGCATCACCGCAACCAAGAGTATAGAACAATCAAGTGTGAATGATAAGTTTTGTAATAGTATAATAAATTTTGTCCATATAGGAGACGTTTCTAATTGTAATTTATTGTTCAAATTGAAAAGTATGGGACAGATCCATATCGTCTGAAAATATTGAGCTATATGTATGATTGAATTGACGAAAAAGTCAAGAACTAAACGGAAGGTATCTATGACATCTAATAGTCTTATATTGTACAACTAGAGCGAAATTGTGATTGAAAATATAAAAAATAAAAAATTTTGATAATAATAACTGGGCTTAATTATATTTTATCGATTGTTTGGATTCAATAAATTATTATTGTTAGTGTATCAGATTGTTATAATGCATTTATAAAAAAGTAACTAACAAATTTTTTCCAAGATGTAAGAAACTATGAACCGAATAAAAATAAGATAAATTTTTTTAAAAAAAATTAAAAAATAAACCTTCTAATATCTATGGACTGTAGAGTTACCTGCAGCATCAGGTTTCCTCTAGTACTAATAATGTCTACAGGAGGTCGGCTACCTTGAAAGCATCCCCTTTGATCCAATTGCTTGTCATGGAAAAAGATTAATCAACTTCATATTCTCCTTTCCTTGCTTATTAGTGGTTCCTTCCTACTTATTCTTCTTTTAGGGTAATCTTACAAATATTTTTAATCAAGATTATTTGAATTTTTAGTTTTCACATCGTAAAATTCGTTCCATCAAATTGAAAAATCTTATATTTCATTGTTATAATTTTTTTCACCATGGTTTCATCATCAATGAATTACCACGGACCAAACACTCTGATACAAATTGAAGGTACCGAGTGAGAAGTTACCGAGCATGCCTCAAACTACGAAAATAAGATTTTTTGTGGAAAAAAATAAACGAGAATGATCATAAAAAATAAATATGAGAATAATAAAATAATAAAACGAATAAGAGAACACAAAAATATAATATTTATGTGCTTCCACCAACAACATGTCAACCTACGTTTATAGGCAAGTCCACCTCAATGCGATTTTCGATTAATTCACGGCACAAAAATGTAAGGAGTAGATTGGATTAATTACAAAAAACTTTTTTTTATAGCTCTGCGTATTTTTCTCTCAACTAGGATGTCTACAATAAACCTCTTTATCCAAGTAACCTCCAAAAAAGAGGCTCTAAACTTTGAAATATGAATTACAAGAGTTTATATAATTATAAAATCCAAATCCTAGTAGGAAGCACAATCCGCAGTCCATCCAAGTTTTCGATTTATTTCTGGTCGTCAATTTTTTTTTAAGAATTCTCTTTAAAGTGTTTTTGTATTATCTCTAATCTTTGGAAATAAGTTTAGATTAAATTAGAATCAAATCCAACACACCCAATACGTGGCGGAGTTAGTTACCGATACTCAACTTAAAGTACTGGTACTTAAATTGTGTACCGATACTCCTGAGGAGCTTCTGAGAAACTTTTTAGTACCGGTACTCAAATTTTAAGTTTCGATAATCAATATTTAAAAATCTCAAATTTTTAATTTTTTTATCGTAATATCATATCGATTTGAATTATAGCTTTACAGAATCCAACAAATCTCATCACACCTCCATGTAAAGTAACAACTATCTAAATAATATTGCCCTGCTGTAGTATTCAGTATTGTTGGACAAAAATCTAAGTAATATTTAAAATAAACATTACTTTAGAATCCCTTGCTTGGAGTCTTTCGGCAGACCCTCATATTCTATTTGGATGTCTGTACAAGTGACAGTAAACTCTCATGTAAATATTCAAATTTTTTTATTTTATTATTATTATTTTTTTACTTATAAAAATTTATATTTTATTTTTAAAAAATTTTAGAAATATTTTGAGAGGGTTACGATAGAGAGGGCGAAATTGCCATATTACTCTTACTTATTCTATTAAAAAAAAATATTTTTAATATATGTTTTTATTTTTAAAAATATTTTGGGTATATATTATAAGAAACAGGCGAGATAGTGACTAAACTCAGAAGTGAGTTAAATTAATTAATTTTAAATTTTTAAAGGATAAAATATAAATTTTGGATAGGATAGTGTATGTCGCCTACAACTAATTTATTTTATTCTAAAAAAAGAAATGAATAAGTTAACAAACTGTGCCAAATAAATTTTTTGCGCATCAAAATAAATCATCAGATCACATTTTCAGTTTTTTTATCCATAATTATTAGAAAAGGGAGTAGCTGAGATTTTGATATATTACTAGCCCTCTCTGATTATGAAACTGGCACCTCAACTTTAATTTTTTTTATCTTAACTTTAATTTTCTTTTATTTAATTTTTTATACTTTACTTTAGTCAAGTTTAACATTGTATCAAAATTAGTAACTCCATTAATTATTAACCATTAATCGGTCTTGTTTCATTGGCTAAAAAGTAATTACAATCATTAAATTTGGTGCAATTAATGTTAAATTTGATTAAATCCCCATTTTTTAAAACTAAAATTATTTAATTCAAAAAAAAATCAAAAGTTGAGAAGGTCTTAATTAAAAAAATTAGAAGTGAAGGGGCTGCTTTAGAATGTCTTATAGGTCATATTTGTTGTGAAGTTTTTATAGGACATGGCCTAATTTTGAATTAGATTAATCATTCGAGTTTCGCGCGTAAATTAACTAAATTTCTAATTTATTTTACAATTTATTTAAAATCAAAATCCAAATAGAAATCAGTTGATTTAAATTTATAAGAAATATATTAATTTGATTCACTTAATACTTTTGTTTGAAATAAATTGAAATTTACCAAAGTTCCTTTCCACTTTATTAGTTGAACAGAGATAAAATATTATTTTAATATATCAATGTTTCCTAATATTTGTTAATTTAAATAAAACAATCCTTATTTTCTAAAAATTTAAAATCAGAACAATATTTTTATATTTAACAAAAACTAATATATTTTTTTTTTGTGTGTGAAAATGATTTTTTATGCAACAAATATGTTATAACTAGCATAAAATTTAGGAAAAACTTTAAATACCATCCTTGTGGTTCAGAACTTTTTCACCTTAGTATCTTGCGATTTAAAATGTATCACTTTAATATCCTACGATTTTATTTTTCTCTTACCATTACTTTTTCAATTAATTTTTTTGTTAAATCAGTGATAAAGTTAAAACCAGTGTACTAAAGTGAAAATTCGGTAAACCATAAAGTACTAAAGTGAATATTCGATAAACCACGGGAGGGTATCTGAAGTTCTTTTATATGTTTTAACGGAAAGTTAATGAAGGTAGAAAGAAAAAAAAATAATAAAAAATCTTAGGGTGAGAAAATGCTAAACCACAGAAAGGATATTTGAAGTTTTTTCTAAAATTTATTCTTACCAAACCAGATTCAAATTAAGGAATTTAATCCTAACTAGCAATTGTGAGTTTATTCTACCAAGTACTCTCTAGAATATATCATATGGTTTGATTGTTTTGTTGTTAATCCCGTAAAGGTTTTTGAAATCTATGGAACAATTTCATCAAATTTGTTAAATCGAATCAAACTGAATTTATACTATTGTCTTTTTTTATCTCTGTTTTGCTGAAAAAGAATGTTGCAATGTTATTATAGTGTGAAAAAAAGTTTTCTGTGTAACCGTTATAACACATAAGATATATTATTCTAAATCAATTATATTGTGCCAAGTGAGTTAGAGAACAGTCCAATGAGAAGTAATATGGTAAACGCACAATAACATGGTGCCTTAATTTTTTTTTTTTTTTTGTTATTATTTTTGCGCAATGTCGAGATATTTAAATAGATGTGGATACATGCGCCATCTTTCTTCTTCTTCTTCTTCTTCTTTTTTTTTCTTTTTTTTTTTTTTTTTTTTTTTTTCCCTTACTAAAGAACAAGTGGTACTAGACTTTCACATAAGAGAGCCAACAAACCTAATGAATTAGGAATATGCGCAGATAAATTGTTATTGGATAAATTTAAAACCTTCAGATGTTTTGATCTATTATTCCAACAATTTGGCAGCTCTAGATAGGAGTATAATGCGGGCAGTGCCGACCACATTATCTGGGTCAAAACGGGCTAGGAGTCGGCTCGGCCTGGCCCTGCTTAAAATTCGGACCGAGCTGTGCCGAGCAGGATCTTCCAGGCCTTCAGACCAGAAGGCACGTGTCATGCTCCGGACTGATCACTTAATTTTTTTATATTTTGTTTTTTAAAAAAATATAAAATTTAAAAATATAAAAAATTAAAATATTTCTATTTAAACTCATATTTTGATAAAAAAATAGTAGTTAAATTTTATATTAATTATTATAAAATAATAATATTTTTAAAAAAAAATAAAAAAAAAATTTCTTATCTTTTTGAAAGAGGAATTGGGAGGGGTTTGGGTCCATTGGTCCAAAGCCCACTCTTTCCAATATCTGAGGTGAGTTCCCAATGAGCTGCTTTCTCGGCCGGCACGGTCTAAGCCTGTTTCGGGCCGTGCTACGCCGGGCAGATGGCCCAACGGCGGCGGCTCAGCACAACCCGTGCCGTGCATAGTTAATGTAGCACCCGTGCCGTATTCCATCCTAACTGAGGTCGTGCCCATTTGATATCCCTAACTCTATGGGCCCGTTTGAAAATGAAATTGTTCTGGAGAATATCTCCTTATCCTTTCAAACACATCAGAAACTATAAAAATATTTTGTTCTAATATTTTTGGTATAAGTGAGAACTACTGTTTCTACAGTAAAAATTTACTATATTTTTTTTTTCCAAAATTACCCCTAGTGAGAATTTAACAAATTTTCTCACATAATAAAACTTGAGGGTAAAAAAATTATTTAACCAATTGTATATATTAATTAGAAAGTAATATGAAATTTATAGCGGACAAATAGCATATATATTTTTTTATGATAAAAATATTTTTCAAAAAATATAATGAATAATTTATTTTTTAAAAAAATAGAGCAAATAAAATGTTAAATTAAATATGAAAATAAATTAAATATTATTTTCATGAAATATAATTTAATTTTAATTTTGATTTTGATTTTATCATAACGCTTTAATCCATTAATTAAAATGAAGAAATTAGAATTTAACAAGTTTTATCACATAATAAAGCTTGAGAGCAAAAAGATCATTTAACCCAACTAAAACTCTTTATTCTTCTTATTCTTCATTATCATATCAAATACAAAATCTCTTATCACTGGAATCATCCAAAATACCTTTCTACACTAATTTCGTACTTTATACTTATTCCAGAATAGCCACTTTTGTCTTATCCTGTTACCAACGGACCAATAGAGTTTTCACAATGGAGATTACGGACTTATTTAAAAAAATAAAAAATATATATACCATTTTATTGCCCTTTTAACCAATAAAGCACTCAAAATAGAAAAAGAAGAAGAAAGAATACTGCTAGGTTCGCACACACTTTGGAAGTTTGGATAAACTGAATTAGTTTGTAGACAAAAAAAAAAAAAAATTGTACATCCTAAAAGGAGTGTACATCTTACATCCCACTTATTTTAGAATGAGATAAATTTTACTGATTATTTCGAAATAATCAGTGGAGTACACTCCGTCTTTATATGGATGAAATGTGCATCATACATTCTTTTTGGAAGCAAAATTTTATTTTGCTCTCTCATGTTTTAACTAATTTTTTACTTTAAAATTACACTTAACTATTATATGATTTTGTCTTTATTTTTGCCGAAAATTTTTATTATTAGTTAGGGTTGTAAAATGAAATTAGTTGATAATCACATAATAGTTAAATGTAATTTTTTAAAAATGAGCTGAACTATAAGGTATTTAAGTATAATATTTTAAATTATAAATTGATAAAATAAAACTAAGCTAAACAACATGAGTGCAAATTGAAGTTTACCGTAAAAGAAATTAAAGACCTATAGTTTAGGTCCTACATGCATATCTTTACCTTCCGTCATATACACCTTTCTTTTGAGCAATACTATCTGTACACTTATTTTTCGGTGTATATCTTACATCCCACTCATTTAAAAGTGGGATGTAGTTCACCGGTCACTTCGAGGTCACTTCGAAATCACTTCGAAATGACCAGTAAAATTTACTCCATCCTTGGATGGGTAAAATGTAAGTTGCACATCCATTTTGGAGTGTGCATCTAGTCTTTACCCTATCCATATTGGCTTTAAGAGCAATGCTACATGTACACCCCAAAGGGGTGCACATCTCACACCCCCACCATCTAAGGGTGGGAGTATGATAAGGACTTGAAGTGACCCCTAAAAAAAATAATACTTACTAAAATTTTAAAATTTATGTTTAAAAAAAATTTTAAATTTTAAAAAATAAATTTTAAAAATATTATGCTTATCCAAGTCTCAATATTTATATTTCAAATAATTTTTTTTAAAACAAAATCATGCTTATCCGTCATGATTTTTTTTTAAAAAAATCACGCTTAAAAAATTCATGCTTACTAAAGTTTTATTTTTAAAAATTTTATTTTTTTTAAACATAAATTTTAAAACATTAGTAAGCATGATTTTTTTTAAGCGTAATTTTTTAAAAAATCATGACGGGTAAGCATAATTTTTTTTAAAAAATTATTTAAAATATAAATTTTGAAACTTAAATAAACATAAGTTTTTAAAAATTTATTTTTAAAAATTTTAAATTATTTTTTAAAAATAAATTTTAAAATTTACTATTAACATGTGATTAAAAAAAAAAAAAAAAAAAAAAAAACAAACAAACAAACAAAAAAAAAAAAGGAAAGCTCGTGCCGTGCCGCCCGGCACGACACGACGATACCCAAACAGCGGGGGGACGGGCCTCCTGTACCGTGTCCCTAATTGAGGGGCACCGTGACACGGGAGGCACCTTAAACTCAGTATATGATTGATAGGATTAAAATATGGAAAATATAGTACTTGACTCTCTAAATCATGGAGATAGTATTGTACCTGCTTATTTAGAAAGTTAATTACTCTACTGGTCCCTAATGTTTACCTAATTTTACATTTTGTCTTTTTTTTCGTTTTTTATTTTTGTCTTTATTTGTTAAGTCGTTGCGGTCAAAACTTTCATTAAAATTAATGAAATCACATGTTGTCAGGTTAGTCTATATCTATTGACGTGACAAATATTATTTGGTGCTAAAGTGGTAGTTTTTTTTTTGTTAGAATTAATGAACTTTTTGATCATAGATAATTAATTGAAATGAACAGTAAATATTAGGGACTTGATTGAAAAAATAAAATGGTAGAGACAACGGTAAAAATTTGTATAAAACGTCGGGGACTAATGGTCCAATTAACTTAGGAAAATATTTTTTCTATATTCGAAATCGGATGTATATTTTACATCCTATCCATTCTGAGATGAGATAAATTTTACTGGTCACTTCGAAGTGACCAGTAAAGAAATTTCCACCTAAGGATGAATGGAATGTATATCATATAACCGATTTTTAGTGCACGGAAAAACATTGCTCATTAACTTAATCTATACTATATATAAACAAATAAATTTTTTTATAATGATAGACAAAATAAATAAATAAAAGACTATCCCAACTATATTAATAAAAACCCATCAGATGCATATTCAATGCATATTAAAAAGAACATGAAGACAATCTTATACTTACCATACCATTCGATACATATAGGGATACAATCCAATATCTTGAAATTAAAGTGCTTTTGCAAAACAATTCCACGAGTTGTTCGTCTTGTAAATATAACGTGCATTGCGCGCACTATAACTAATTCTAAAAGAATAGTAAGAGCAATTTTATTTTTGTTCTTCTTTTTTAAAAAACCAATGATATTACAATCCCAAGTATATAAATAAAAAAAATATATATTCTACTAAGAGCAAGTTTATGAGAACATGGTTAGCTTAGTTAGTATCTGCTAATATCGAAAATATTGTTTAGTGATAAAAGATAAAGTAGCAATTTTTATTAGAGTTGATGAATTTTTTAACAGCAGAGAATTAATTGAAATAAATGATGAAGGTTAGGTATTTGATAGCAAAAATTAAAGAGTCATAGACAAAAGCAAAAAATTAAATAAAAGTTGGGGACCAATGATGCAATTAGCCTAATTCTAAAGAAGAGTAAACGCAATCTCATTTTTGTTTTTCTTTTTTTTTTTCGAGAACAAATTGTACTACAATCCCCCATAAGAGTTAAAATAATAACAAGCAGCCAAAAGTATATATATAAATAAAAGGAATATTCTAGTAACAACAAGTTTGCACTAACATACAGTAGAATACATATATTAGTATTAACACAAAATTATTCAACTTTTACTATATATAATCTTAGTGCATCTCACTTACGAGCAAAATACTTAAAGTACATCTTATCAATCATGTAGAAGTAAGTATTTTTCCAATCAGATTTGAAGAGCAGGACACCATAAACACCCCAAAACCCCACAACAAATCCCAATACTATACCAAGATAAAATTCTATATTCTCCAAGCCACCACTGTGGTTCTTCTCAGGAGCATATGTTGGTTCATTTCCAGAGCAATTCTTCAAAATCGGAAAACCACAAAGATATGGATTGCCAGCATATATAGTTGGATCAACTAGTGTCTGCATTTGATCTCCAGAGGGAATCCTTCCCGAGAGGTTATTGTATGATAAATTTAAGATTTCCAAAGATGTTATGGTCGCTATACTTTGGGGGATGGTTCCATTTAATTCATTCAAGGAAAGATCAAGAGACTCCAAAGACTGTAAGTTTCCTATCTTATTAGGAATCCTTCCTGTCAAATGATTTCTGGATAAGTTCAAATTTTTCAGCTGGAATAGATCGACTATTTCATCAGGGATTGCACCGTGAAGGTTGTTACATGAGAGATCTATGCTTTTCTCACGAAATAGGTTGTTGGAAAATGGAAGATTCAACCCTTTTGTTGCAATATATAATCTTTCACTCGTCAAATTTTGATACACCATGTTGAATTCATCAATTCCATCGAAACCAAAACCAAAATCAACAACAAAACGAACACCAAGAAGTAAATCAGCCATATATTCAGGTAACTTCGTTGAAGCCATCGCAGAGAAATTACCGAATGATTGGGGTATGTATCCTGATAAATTATTCCAAGAAAGATCTAAGATTTGAAGATTCTCGAGTTGTCCGAGCTCTACAGGAATGTTGCCGACAAACATATTAGACATCAACCGAAGTATTGTAAGCTCTGTTAACTTTCCTATCCACGTAGGGATCTCACCAGATAAATTATTTTGCCCGAGATCAAGTAATTCTAATGGGCAATCTTGTAGAGAAGAAGGAAGTTCTCCATATATGCTATTATTGTTTAAGTGCAAGAGCTTAAGATTACTGAGAGAGCCCAATGAATGAGGAAGTTGTCCTGATAGCTTGTTATTGGATAAGTCTATAATATTCAAATTACGTGATGCACCATTCCAGCAATTTGGCAGCTCACCAAATAAGTTGTTGTTCGACATCTCAAGAATGTACAAAGATTGCAAGTTGCATATAGATGATGGCATGTTACCGTTGATGGAGTTGTTCGAAAGAAGAATGATTTCCAGATTTATCTTGAAGAAGGACCGCGGAAGTGATCCAGAAAACATATTGCTTGAGAAATCAAGTGACATCAAAGAATCAGGCAAAATTGGTAAGAATCCTTGTAAACAGTTAGAACCTAAATTTAACCCCCATAAAAATGTCATATTTTCCAAAGAAGATGGCAGCATGCCACTAATTTGGTTATTGGAAAGGTCTAAGATCACGAAAGATGAAGACATGTCCCAAAACCAATCAGGAATAGTTTCTGCGATCCCAGTGTCCGACAATTCTAAGATTCAATTTCTTGTTGCAATTGGAGCCATCTCGGAAATCGTGGACCCAATCGACATGAGCTCAAAACTAAATCTTGCACTTGAAAAGGAGGCACCCAATTATCCTCCACCTTCAACTCAAGAGATGTACCACCCAACCATAGTACCTTTAATCTTGTGAAGTTCATAAGATGAGTTTCAAGTATAACACCAGCAAACAAATTTCCATGAAGATAAAGATAAGTTAGATTAGATAGTTTGTGTATCCCTATCGGTATCGAACCATTGAGGAAGTTATTGCTGACATCAAAATATATAAGACTCGTCATATGTTCAAGCCAGCCAGACAAATTTCCCTTTATATTTGTGTTATGTAAATCCAATATTTGCCAATTATTAGAAGGGACGCAAGAGAGTACTGACATAAATTCATTTATATCTCTATCAATATTGGCTTCTGACAAACTTAAAGTTTCCAATCTGCAAAGATTATTGATTGAATTTGCTATCGGGCCCTCCAAGTTGTTGGATCCTAGTATCAAGGAAGTAAGAAGAGTAAAGTTGTTTAGTTCGACAGGAATAGGACCAGAGATATTATTGTCGAAGAGATTGAGATATGTCAAACTAGTGAAGTTCAAAAGCCATCTGGGCCAGGGGGAGTTGAAGGAGTTGGAACTGAGATCAAGTTTGCTCAAACTTGTTAAGTTGAAATCTGAAATGGGATTAGGATTTATTGAAAGAGAGCATGATCCTAGGAGGAGCACTTGCAATGAAGACAACATGTTTACAGCTTGTAACCAATCATGTGCACTTTCAACCGGTATATTACTCAAATCAAGATACTTCAAAAAAGAAAGATCTTTGATCCACCAAAGGTTGTTTTGAAAGGTTGTACCAGCAGGGCTATCAAAAGGGTCAATACTAAGATCAAGATAACGGAGGGTCGATAAGTTCCCTAGTTGAGGAGGTATTGTTCCAGTAAAACCCGCAATAGAGAGGTTAAGATATCTTAACTTCTTATATGAAGCAATGAAATTAGGGAAACTGGTATTAAAGTCATTCATACTGAGATCTAAGTGTTTCAAGTGGCTTAAAGAAAGCAATGACGAATTGACCTCACCGCGTAGACCCATGTAGTGCGGGTAAATAAAAGTTCCATTGGGGTTTCTGAGGTTGAGCTTCTCGACTCTGCCGGTCTTATTGTTGCACCGAACTCCCTTCCATCTGCAGCAATCGAAGCCTTCCCAAGAAGACAAGCGATCCAGAGGATCCACGACGCCGGATTTGAACGCGAGAAGTGCCTCCTGCTCTACACTGAAACATCCATGCGTCTCCGAGATTTGGTTTCCCAAGAGCCAGCCCATGAATAATACGAAAAGCTGCATGCTTGTAGTTTTAAACCTCGACATGCTTCAAGCACCAGAAGCTTTTCTATTAGAAGGTATATATATAAAATTACTGGCTCAAGCTATGTATATATAGTAGCTATAGTATAGATTGGTCAATTTTGAATGGAATCTTAGGGCCAATTTGGACCAATTTGGCCCTATTTGTAGGATGTAATTTGTTGGATGAAATATTGTATAACTAGCACTTTTAGAAGAAATATTATATTAAAATTTTGTCCGTAGTTTCTATTTACAGTAAAATTATAAACACCAAATTACAACTTATAAAATAATGTTAGTGATATTTTTTGCTTAGAATATATTGGAATTTAATAGAGCTGAGCTCTATTTTATTGTTTGGAGTGGGATAAAAAGTCATTTTAACTCTCAATGATTTAATTCTTATCAAACCAAAATTAATTGAAGGAATTTTATCCTAATTAGCATCCTGCGTTTATGCTAACAACTACTGTGTAAAATACTTTGTTTGTAAAAAGACTATTTACGAGATCTTTGGGATAGTATCTTAACATATAATCAAAAGCAATATGATAAATATAATAATTTTATATAAAATAATATTTAAAAAATAAATTATATTCGTATTTTGAAGTGACGGATAAAGAAGTCACCACCTTAGATGAATGAGATGTATATCTAACACGCCAAATGGGATGTACCACTAGCATTACTCATCTTTGAATGAATGTCATTATTACTGTATAAAAAAGTGTGACGGAGAAGATCATTTTAGTTCCCACTAATTTCTTTCCTTCAAAAAGTGACCTTCAAAGCATTTCTTTTGATCACATTGCGTTTCATTACTTTATTTGGTAATAAAATTCCAAGCCAAAGCATGGTTTCAAACTGAAAACAAAAAAAGGAACCAAACTAAATAAAACAATTTGGGTCAGTTCTTTTTTTGGTTTTCGATGAGAATAATTGTAATTATTTTTACATAACAATCTTTTATTAAATGTTGTTATTACTATATGAAATACTATGAGAAAAAAGACCTTTTAATTTCCGCAGAAAATTACTCTCAAAGCATCTATTTGATCAAATTGTTTTTCATTACTTTATTTGGTAATGAAATTTCATTGCCAAAGTATGGTTTCAAATTGAAAACAAAAAAAAAAAACAAACTAAATAAGGCAATCTGGTTTGGTTTATTTGGTTTTTAGTTTAATTTGGTTGCGAAAGTAATCAAAATTTGATTTTCGGTTTCGATTCATTTTGACATTTTCGAACCGAACTGAAAACCAAATAGTATATTACTCACACTTTTTATCCTCATCATATATTTTAAAACAGTGTTTATATATAATCCAATCTTGTATTCTAGTACATATCAAAACTCATTTCACAACAACATAGTTTAAATTTTGCTGTCCAATTTCAATTTTTGGTACGTAACTTTTATATAAATCGATTTTATTCAATTCTATATAAAACCAAGAATTTTGATTAGATTCAAAATTATTTTGAAAATCGAACCAAATTGAACTGAGAACACCCTCAACCATGAAAAAGTTTTTTTTTTTTTTTTTTTTTTTTTTTTTTTTTTTTTTTTTTTTTTTTTTTTTTTTTTTTTTTTTTTTTTTTTTTTTTTTTCTGGTGGAGGTGTGAAACCGAGAAAATTTGGTTTAAAAGGTGCTGGACTTGGAGTCAACCAACAATAAACAGTCCACGATTTTAGTGTTTTATATTCAATTTCACTTTAATCGCACAAGTTGGAATCAAACTGTTTACGCAATTCCTAAGTCCTGATAATTACATCACCGAATAAAGCTTTATTAGTGGAAAGCGCATTATAATCTGCACTCGGTATATCTGTGACACCCCAATACTCTCATATCGAATTGAAATAAATTTGTAATTATGTTAGAAAAATATTTTTATAATTTTTTTTTAATAAGGTATTTTTTTAAAATAATGTAAAATCGAATTATGAATCTATATGTTTGCATACAAATTACAATGGTACTATTAATAAATAAAAAAGAAGAATTAGATGAAGTCTGTGAGTTGAGACGTGCAGATATACTGTCCTAGAAGCAAAATTGACCCTCCAGGCGTGAGGTTTCGGCAATCACTACTAACGATACAACGACCACTGTCCATCTCGTCGGCACGACTTCGGAATGGCGCAGAACGAATCCGTCAACTTTCAGAGATCCAACAAAAAAAATAAAGCTCAGTGTAAAGTATAGTATACTGTAAATCAGAATTGTATTATACTTAACCAAACTCTTGCTCTATATTTATAGAGGTCAAAGAGAGAACCCACTCAAACTCACCTTCAGGCAGGTCCAACAGCTAAATCTCGGATTAGCCGTTCGAACTTATCGAGGAAGCCCTTGAGTAGCCCACCAGACACTTTTCAAAGCAAGGAAGGCTATTAGGTAGCCTGATAAGGTACTTCCGTAAGTCTAGAAAATCCAAGGGCCAAAATCAAATTTTAAATAATAAAATACTCAAATATAATCTAATAGATTGGGTATATAAGAGATAATAGAACTAGTAATAATAATTGAGCTTAAATATTTTAGACTGTGGTTTGGGTTCAATGAGTTATTATTGCTAGTGGATTGTATCGTTATATTTGGTATCAAAGCTAATCACCAGTCGGAAGTGTGTGACGAGTCTCGACTGAGCCTTAGTCTAAATGATAGGGCTAGCGAGACAAGTCTAACATCGCTGGGTGATCTTGGGCTGTACGTGTGATTGGGCTGACGAGGCAATAATCCCACATTGGATGAGAATAGTAATGTGATTAGGTATATAAGAAACAATGAAAACTAATAATGATAATTATATTTAAGCATTTTGAGCTGTGTTTTAGACCCAACGACCCAATGAATTATTACTGCTAATAGATCGGGTCGTTACAAATAGTAAGAAAATTGTAATAGTGCTAATTAAGTAGTGATACAACTTAAATTTTAAGATAATAAAATAAAGTTTTATAATAAAGTTTAATAAAAGAAAGAGGGGTAAAATGCAAAAGCAACTATTTATAGAGGGATTTTTGTGTTTTAATTTTAATTAAAGAAAAATGCTTTTGATACCATATGTGCACAAAAACCATATGCGCACGTATGGTATCAAAAACAACCATATGTGCTCTTAAAGAAAAATTAAAACCATATGTGCACAATCTTAAAGAAAAATTAAAACCATATGTGCACAAAAACCTATTAAATCTATTAAAAACAACCACTTAAGTATACCAAATTTTGTCGCACGGCAATTTGTCACAAACTTTTAACAACAAGGACCAGATGTTGGGAGCTTACTTGCAAAAATAAAACAATTAGGGACTAAATTGAAATATTTGGCATAAGGTTGGGGGCTAAAGGTGCAATTTAACCTAGCTAGTGACCATATGATGATGCAATGTTAAACCCAAAAATATTGAAGACTAAGGATTAATATATTATTATTATACCTCCGAATTAAAAAAAAAAAAAAAAAAAGTCATATCCGAGTAACACATTACAACTTACAAAAATCGTTAAAAATGTTTGAAGATTCCCTATACTTTAATGATCACTGTGAAATGGGCACCTAAACTTTTTGTTTTTGTGCTTTGTTGAGCCCCTTTAATGATTTAGATTTTGATGTAGATTTTGATTTTCTCCAACCCACCACTATGTTTCTTCGCATTAGGATTATATGTTGGTTCATTTCTAAAGCAATTGTTCGAAATCTGGTGCTACAAAGATCGAGATTGTATGTATATATGGTTGGATTAACCAATATTTATATTTGATTTTCAAATAGAATCCTTCCTGAAAGGGTATTGTACCGTAAATTTAAATTGTATGAATTATTCTTAGTAGTATAGTTTAGGCTAACGGGTAGTGTTGTAGAGAAGAAGGAATTATTGTTTAGGTGCAAGAAATTAAGAGAGCCAACAAATCCAATGAATCAGGAATATGCCCAAATTGATTGTTATTGGATAAGTTTTTGATCTACTATTCCAACATTTTGGCAGCTCATCAAATATATTGTTGTTCGACAAGCCAACAATTTGGCAGTTAATACGGGTTGTGCCGGCCACATTACCCGGACCTAAACGGGGCCCGGCCCAACATGAAATCCGGGCTGGGCCTTGCCAAGTCAGATCCCTCTGACCCGGAAGGCGCAGGCCGTGTTGGGCCGATTATTTATTTTTTTTATATTTTAAATTTTTAAAAATATTATAAAGAATTTAAAAATATGAAAGATCAAAATGTTTTCTATTTAAACTGATATTTTGATTAAAAAATAGCTAAAATTTATAATAATAATTATAAAATAGCAAATATTATATATTTTTTTTAAAAAAATATTGTTATTACTATATGTAATAATATGAGGGGGAAGACATTTTAGTTTCCGCAGAAAATGACCTCCAGGCATCTCCTCGGGTCAAATTGCTTTTCATTACTTTATTTAGTAATGAAATTTCAAGCCAATGTATGGTTTCAAGCTGAAAACAAAAAAAGAACCAAACTAAATAAGGTAATTTGGTTCGGTTTATTTGGTTTTCAGTTTAATTTGGTTGCGAGAGTAATCAAAATCTGATTTTCGATTTCTGTTCATTTTGACATTTCTTCTTGATCGAGCCGAGCTGAAACCAAATAGTATATTATTCACACTTTTTATCCTCATCATCTATCAAAACTCATTTCACAACAACATAGTTTAAATTGTATGGTCCAAATTCAATTTTTGGTATGTAATTTTTATCATGATTCAATTTTGATTCTTAAAATCAAGAACTAATTTGGTTTGGTTCCAATTGGTCTTGATAATAAATCCTTTTGGCTCAGTTATGTATAAAACTGAGAATGTTGATTAGATTTAAATTAATTTTGAAAACTGAACCAAATCAAAGCGAATGCACCCATAGCCTTGAGAAAGGTTTTTTTTTTTTTTTTTTTTAAGATGTGTAACAGAGAAAATATGATAAAAATGGTGCTGGACTAGGAGCCATCCAACAATAAGCATGCCACTTTTTACTGTTTTATATTCCATTTCACTTTAAAAGCATAATCGTCCAATATAAAGTGCTCAACTTAAAGTGCTCAATTTGGAATCTTGGAATGTGCTTGTGCAACTTCTAACTAGGTTGCAAGAGACGAAGCCACAATTTTAGCTTTAAAGAGTCAAATATATTATACAAAATATATTAATTTTTAAAAATTATTAATAAAAAAATTATATATAAGTAATTTTTTATTTATTAATTTTTGACTTTTTAATATAATTTTTTTAGAAAAAAATAGAGTATGGTTGCTTTTCCTATTAAAATAATAATATTCTAGATATCTATAAAAAAAATTATTTCAAAAAATCAAGTATTAATATTTAGTATAATTTGTTAATCAAGTATTACGATATATCAAAAAAATTAAGTATTAAGATTTTGTATAATTTTTAAATCAAGTATTAGTTAATTAAATTTACATTTCGTGACCCACGAGACAATATTATTTTTTTTAAAAAAAAATTATTTTGGCCCCTAAAATTTACACTATTTTTTTTTTAATAACTAAATAATAGACTGTTATGTAATTTTAAAAATAATAGAGGGGCCATGGCCACTGTAGGCCTCCACATGGCTAAAATTTTAGTGGGGAATTATTGTATGCACTCGGTGTTTCCGTACAGCCCATGCACTGCACCCGAACTTTGACACCCTAAAATACCACATCAGATGAAAATAAAATTATGATTGAGTATATAATATATATAGGCATTAATAATAATAACTGGACGACAACCTGAGAAAAAATCTCATATGGCACCATGGCTCAACTCAGCTTACGATTTATTTTCGATGATGGAACTTCCAAATAGATGATCAGTACTTTTGAATATAATTTATAACTATAATTTAAATTTTAAATATAGAGATATGTGAAGTACATAGTAATATAGTATTTGCTTGTTCTAGAGGGTTAATTACACTACTGGTCCTCAGTGTTTACCTAATTTGTCACTTTAATCCCTAACAGTTTATTTTTTTGGCAATCAGGTCTCCATCTTTATTATTTATATAGTAATTAGCGTCAACACAATTACTAAATTTGACAAAATTGGCCACATGGATAGGTTAGCTAGTATGTGGTACCATGGCAAATATTGTTTGGTGATTAAGTGGCAATTTTCATTAGAGTTAATGAATTTTTTAACAAATTAATTGAAATAAATGATGAAGGTTAGGTATTTGATAGCAAAACTTAAAGAGTCATAGACAAAAGCAAAAAATTAAGTAAAAGTTGGGGACCAATGATGCAATTAGCCTAATTCTAAAGAAGAGTAAACGCAATTTCATTTTTTTTTTTTTTTTTTTTTTTCGAGAACAAATTGTATTACAATCCCCCATAAGAGTTAAAATAATAACAAGCAGCCAAAAGTATATATATAAATAAAAGGAATATTCTAGTAACAACAAGTTTGTGAGAAAACACTTAAAAATTCATTTCCACTAACATGCAGTAGAATACATATATTAGTATTTACACAAAATTATTCAACTTTTACTATATATAATCTTAGTGCATCTCACTTGCGAGCAAAATACTTAAAGTACATCTTATCAATCATGTAGAAGTAAGTATTTTTCCAATCAGATTTGAAGAGCAGGACACCATAAACACCCCAAAACCCCACAACAAATCCCAATACTATACCAAGATAAAATTCTATATTCTCCAAGCCACCACTGCGTTTCTTCTCAGGAGCATATGTTGGTTCATTTCCAGAGCAATTCTTCAAAATCGGAAAACCACAAAGATAGAGATTGCCAGCATATATAGTTGGATCAACTAGTGTCTGCATTTGATCTCCAGAGGGAATCCTTCCCGAGAGGTTATTGTATGATAAATTTAAGCTTTCCAGAGATGTTATGGTCGCTATACTTTGCGGGATGGTTCCATTTAATTCATTCATGGAAAGATCGAGAGACTCCAAAGACTGTAAGTTTCCTATCATATTCGGAATCCTTCCCGTTAAGTGATTTCTGGATAAGTTCAAATTTTTCAGCACGAATAGATCGACTATTTCATCAGGGATCGCACCGTGAAGGTTGTTACCTGAGAGATCTATGCTCTTCTCAAGAAAGAGGTTGTTGGAAAATTGAAGATTCAACCCTTTTGTTGCAATATATAATCTTTCACTCGTATAATTTTGATACACCGCGTTTACTTCTACAATTCCATTGATACCAAAATCAAAATCAAAACCAAAACCAGCACCAGGAAGTAAATCAGCCATATATTTAGGTAACTTGGTTGAAGCCATCGCAGAAAAATTACCAAATGATTGGGGTATGTATCCTGATAAATTATTCCAAGAAAGATCTAAGATTTGAAGATTCTCGAGTTGTCCGAGCTCTACAGGAATGTTGCCGACAAACATATTAGACATCAACCGAAGTATTGTAAGCTCTGTTAACTTTCCTATCCACGTAGGGATCTCACCAGATAAATTATTTTGCCCGAGATCAAGTAATACTAATGGGCAATCTTGTAGAGAAGAAGGAAGTTCTCCATATATGCTATTATTGTTTAAGTGCAAGAGCTCAAGATTACTGAGAGAGCCCAATGAATGAGGAAGTTGTCCTGATAGCTTGTTATTGGATAAGTTTATAACTTCCAGATTTTTTGATCTACTATTCCAACAATTTGGTAGCTCACCAAATAAGTTGTTGTTCGACATGTCAAGAATGTACAAAGATTGCGAGTTGCATATAGATGATGGAATGTTACCGTTGATGGAGTTGTTCAAGAGAAGAACGGTGAACAAATTAGTCTTGAAGAATGACCGTGGAAGCGATCCAAAAAACATATTGCTTGAGAAATCAAGTGACATCAAAGAATCAGGCAAAATTGGTAAGAATCCTTGTAAACAGTTAGAACCTAAATTTAACACCTCTAATGATGTCTTATTTTCCAGAGAAGATGGCAACATGCCACTAATTTGGTTATTGGAAAGGTCTAAGATCTCGATAGATGAAGACATGTCCCAAAACCAATCAGGAATAGTTTCTGCGATCCCAGTGTTCGACAATTCTAAGATTGCAATTTCTTGTTGCAATTGGAGCCATCTCGGAAATCGTGGACCCAATCGACATGAGCTCAAAACTAAATGTTGCACTTGAAAAGGAGGCACCCAATTATCCTCCACCTTCAACTCAAGAGATGTACCACCCAACCATAGTACCTTTAATCTTGTGAAGTTCATAAGATGAGTTTCAAGTATAACACCAGCAAACAAATTTCCATAAAGATAAAGATAAGTTAGATTAGATAGTTTACTTATCCCTGTGGGTATCGAACCATTGAGGAAGTTATTGCTGACATCAAAATATATAAGACTCGTCATATGTTCAAGCCAGCCAGACAAATTTCCCTTTATATTTGTGTTCCGTAAATCTAATATTTGCCAATTATTAGAAGGGACGCAAGAGAGTACTGACATAAATCCATTTATATCTCTATCAATATTGGCTCCTGACAAACTTAAAGTGTCCAATTTGCAAAGATTATTGATTGAATTTGCTATCGGACCCTCCAAGTTGTTGGATCCTAGCACCAAGGAAGTAAGAAGAGTAAAGTTGTTTAGTTCGACAGGAATAGGACCAGAGATATTATTGTCGAAGAGATTGAGATATGTCAAACTAGTGAAGTTCAAAAGCCATCTGGGCCAGGGGGAGTTGAAGAAGTTGTCTTGGAGGTCAAGTGTGCTCAAACTTGTTAAGTTGAAATCTGAAATGGGGTCAGGATTTCCTGGAAGTTCGCACCACTCTAAGCGGAGAACTTGCAAAGAAGACAACATGTTTACTG
This sequence comes from Tillandsia fasciculata, assembly GCA_029168755.2. Taxonomy (NCBI): domain Eukaryota; kingdom Viridiplantae; phylum Streptophyta; class Magnoliopsida; order Poales; family Bromeliaceae; genus Tillandsia; species Tillandsia fasciculata. Next base: position 1,521,329 of record CM054950.1, read on the forward strand.
CTTGTAACCAATCATCCGCATTCGATAGCGTTGTATAGCTCAAGTCAAGGTACTTCAATGAAGATAGACCTTTGATCCACAAAAGCTTGCCAAGAGATGTGGCTCCATAGACAGAGTAATAACTAGCACCAAGGTCAAGATAACGAAGAGTTGACAAGTTTCCGAGTTCTGGAGGTATCTTTTTTTTTTTTGAGAGAAAGGTAGCAAGCTACCCGCTTCATTCATCGAAAGACTGAATTCGGCTTACACGGGTGAGACAGCACAGGTCTCTAAACACAACTACATAAAATAAAAAAAAAAAAATAAAAAATAAAAAAATAAAAAAAACAACAACAACAACAACAACAACAACACAGGTCTCTAAACACATATATATAGAAAAGTGTTAACCTGAGCCAGACCAAAGCGCCAGCACATCGCTAACCCAACGCACTGCACGGAGGGCATCGGTGTTAATCTGCTTAAAGATAACTCTATTCCTTATATTCCAAAGGACCCACCAGTGCGTTACCAGCGAAGTCAGTTCTGGAGGTATCCCACTAGTAAAACCAGCACCAGAGAGGTTAAGATATCTTAACTTCTTATATGAAGCAATGAAATTAGGGAAACTGGTATTAAAGTAATTCATACTGAGATCTAAGTGTTTCAAGTGGCTTAAAGAAAGCAATGACGAATTGACCTCACCGCGCAGACCCATGAGGTTCAAGTATGAAAAAGTTCCATTGGGGTTTCTGAGGTTGAGCTTCTCAACTCTGCCGGTCTTATTGTTGCACCGAACTCCCTTCCATATGCAGCAGTCAGAACCTTCCCAAGAAGACAAGCGATCCAGAGGATCCACGACGCCGGATTTGAACCCGAGAAGTGCCTCGCGCTCTACACTGAAGCATCCATGCGTCTCCGAGATTTGGTTTCCCAAAAGCCAGCCCATGAATAATATTACCAAAAGCTGCATGCTTGTAGTTTTAAACCTCAACATGCTTCAAGCACCAGAAGCTTTTCTATTAGAAGGTATATATATAAAATTACTGGCTCAAGCTATGTATATATAGTAGCTATAGTATAGATTGGTCAAATTTTGAATGGAATCTTAGGGCCAATTTGGTCCTATTTGTAGGATTTAGTTTGCTAGATGAAGTACTGTACAAGTAACACTTTTAATAGTAAATATTATATTAAAATTTTGTCCATAGCTTCTATTTACAGTAGAATTATAAATACCAAATTACAACTTCTATTTACAGTAGAATTATAACTATTATTTGAATTTTAGGCTAATCCATATGTAAAGTGACCTATATTTTATGAGTTTCAATTATTAGATTAGGATTTTTATTTAATTTTTCTTCAAATTTTTCACTTAGTAATAGAACGGGCAATCACGAGCCAGCTCTTGTTCGACTCGTTGATAAATAAGATGAAAACGAGCTAAATTTTTTAATTTAATATTTTAACAAGTCATCTCATGTTCAAGTCGTTTAATAAACAGAGCGAACACGAGTCGGCCGGGTTTGCTAGTATTCAGCTCATTTACGACCCTAATTATAGCTACAAGCAAATAAATTCTTACCAAAACTGGGTCAAGTGAAAGTATTAGATCCTAGCATTGTGGATTTAAGCTTGATAAAAGTAAGATATCTTTTTTTTCCTCTCAAATTATGAGAATTGGGAAGTGCAAATTGTGTTTGGTTATAGCTAGTATATGCCGACTAGGTAGTATAGTGGATGTTATCCTTAGTATGAGCACTTGGGAGCCGTTTAGTTGCTTGTTTTAACAATTACATTGCAGTTGTAAATACATGCAATCTTAATTTATATATTTAATTTAGTATGGTTGAATTTAATAATAATTGCATAAAAAAGCTCAAATACTATAGTTGGAACTACATTCAAATTGACTGTAATTCTAACTGCTGCAGTTGCCGAGGAATAAAATCACTCACTAATTAACAATAAAAATTAATTAATTAATTAATTAATTAACTAATTAATTAATAGATTAATATACATTTACTTGCATATAGATAAATAAAAATACTTGTAAATAAATAAATACTGATAAAAGGTTTTAAACAATACAAGCTTTGTGTAAAAAAATTAAATTTTTTTAAATTAATTTTATTTAAAATATAAAAAATAGTTTTATTCCTAATTTTTTATAGAATGTAATTGTTTATGTTAACTTAATAAATTTTAATTAATTATAATTATTAATTTTGATAAAAAAAAAAGAGAGAATCATAATAAATTTTTTAAGTTTGATTTATATATTAAAATTAAATAGATTGAAAATTTTAAATTGTACCGATAAATAAATTGAAAATTTATTGAAAAATATAAATATAAATATAAATAAATAAATAAATATATATATATATATATATATATATATATATATATATATATATATATATATATATATATATATATATATATATATATATATATATATATATATATATATATATATATATATATATATATATATATTTATATATATATTAATAAAATTATATAATTATAATCGGCTCACCCGTTAACAAAAAAACAAGTGATTTTTTTAGTACACTTCAGTGAATTGATATTTATTTTTTTATATTTTATATATACGATCATCTATAAATACATAATTTTATAGTATTAATTATCATCTATAAATATACAATTTTATAATATATAAAATGTATATAAATATAAAAATTTAATTTATATTTAAAAAATTGCATGATTATTTTATATTTAGGGGAGGTAATCTAATATCTCTGTTTAAAAAGTTACAGAATTTATAAATACAAATCCCAACTTCAACCTACCAAATAGAAGAATTTAACTACGTCAATTGCAACTATATAGAACCAAACAGACTGGGTGTAATTACGACTACAATATTTGCAACTGCACGTACGTGTTTCTAACTACACTATTTTTGTAATTACATCAAACCAAATGGCCCTAAGTGGAGTATAAAAGTATGTTAGTGATATCCCACGGTGATAAAAAAAGCATATTAATAAGACGAGTTTGATGAAGTTTTTTTAAGATATAAGAAACTTTGGATAGAATAAAAATAAGATAGGATAACTGCAACACCCTAATAGTCCCACACCAGTTAAAAATAAAGTTGTGAATAAAAATTTAAGAGACGACTATGAACGCTAATAATAATAATTGGGCTATTAAAGTTTCTATACATACATAGTCTAAAATTAGCTGGCTTGTATTTCTAATTGTAATTTAATGCTCGAATTGAAAAGTATAAGGAGGGACTCAATTTTAATTGTAATTTAATGCTCAAATTGAAATGTATAAAGGGGCCTCAAATTGTAATTTAATGCTCAAATTGAAAAAGTACAAGACGGGCCTCACACGTTTATGAGGTGTCTATGTGACATCCAATATGTATGAGAACAAAATTATGGTTAAAAATATAAGGATTGTAATTTAATGCTAAAATTAAAAAGTATAAGGCCGACCTCACACCTTTATGAGGTGTCTGTGACATACGTATACCTTTATGAGGTGTCTGTGACATCCAATACGTATGAGAGCAAAATTGTGATTATAAGGGATCATGTGTCATGTTCTGGGCCACAGACATCCAATACGTATGAGAGCAAAATTGTGATTGAAAATATAAGGGATCATGTGTCATGTTCCGGGCCCACAGCGGAAGCTTCTGTGCTTGCGAACAGATCCGCCACATAAGGGATCATGTGTCATGTTCCGGGCCCACAGCGGAAGCTTCTGTGCTTGCAAACAGATCCGCCACATATGCGAGGACATAATGTAGGAGACGCTATTTACTACGCGATTCTCTTATCTTGGTCCGAAGCTGGCTCAGAAAGCTCTAAAAAGTGAACTGCATGAGAGCATAATATCTCGGTACAAAGCTTACTCAAACGACTTTGAAAAGTAGACCACAAGAGGGTATGAAAATTACAAAATAGTAGTTTCAGTTAGTACAGACAGCGACAACCACGGCCTACCCACTAAGTCTATTAGAGGCAAAGATAGAAAAGCTATCACTCCCCGAGACTACCTATTTGGTCGGTTCGGGCACGCGCATAGACCCACCGAACGGACATAATTTTTTCTATCCGCCCAAGACACACAAAGCCAGTATATGATTTTCAATAAAAAAAATAATCATACAACAATATAGAGAGAGGATATCATAGAGCGATAAATATAAACTTAACTAAATATTTAAACTATTATATTTATACATCTCACAAATCCTTTATAATTAACATTGCATTTCTATAATAAATCTTTTACAAGTTCGCTCCAAAATGAAACATTACCACTCTCTCACTATATATGGTGATTTATATCTGAGACCACTATCTAGGATGCTATGTCCTTACTGTGCTCGTTGAGAGTTTTGCAAAATAGGAGATGTTTACTAGAGAAAGTTCTCAGTAGGTTTGGCTCCGACCTAGGCGCCTCTCTCTCTAAGTCTAATCAAGACATAAGTAAATAAATAAGAAAAGTTATAAACATCTATACGACATAGATAGAAAAAACACCACACTATACTTTGCCAATATGCATAAAATACTATACTCTATATGACCCACCTGTCTCATAACCCAATCAACTCTCTCATCTCACTTTGAACTAAACTCACACCACCTGACACACAGTGACCATCACTAAACCATTTCGACTCGTTTCACCAAATCGATCGATCAAATCTAGCTCGTCGCATACGAAATTAAACGTGTTAGGCAAATTTCTAATTATATCTTCAATTAGAAATTTATATATAAGATTAAAAAAGATCAAAACTCTAAAAATTTCACAACTCTCTTTAGAGATTTTTAGAATCTATTTTTTTGAATTAAACCCCAAAACCATATCAATTTCTTTGTCTATAGTTCAGTAGCTTATTACTCGCCCAAGAGACATATATAGGGATGTTAACGGGTCGGATTCAGGGTGGATTTTCAAAAATACGAACCCGAATCCGAACCCGACTACCAAACCCGAATCCGAATCCGAATCCGACGGATTTTAAAAATCCATATCCAAATCCGAAGTCGACAAAAAATCCAAAACTCGAACCCGAACCCGAACCCGAACCCAAACCCGAAATAATTATTTTTTTTCTTTACAATATTTCAAAATATATTATATTAAATTTAAATTTGTAAATTGTAAATTTAAATATAATATCAAATATTTATGTACACATATATTATATGACGTAAGATCAATTCGGGTTCGGATCGGATTCGGGTTCGAGTCGGGTACAATCAAAATTCATATTCAAATCCAAATTTAAATACGTAGAATTTTTATTTTTTATATTCGTATCCGAATTTATATTCGTTTAATATCAAATAAATTTATTCCGTTCGGATTTAGATTCGAATAAAATTTGGGTTCTCCGTATCCATTGACATCCCTAGACATATATGCAGTGGGTTAACACATACGTTGACATATATGCATTGGCGAATCCTCTTCAATCTGTTGACCCCACTGAAATAGCCAAAAGGCATGTTGACCAGACTGAGAGAACAAAGTTGACTTACAATTGGGATGAATAAATATAATAAGATGGTGATGTCTATACTTAATTCTCATAGGGCCACGTGGTATTAGGCCAACGTAGAACCAGCTAATAACGGTGTGTTTGCTTCTACGTAAAAGTGTGGAAAAAAAATCCTGATCCTTGTTTGGATGATAAAAAAAAAAAAAAAAAAAAAAAAAAAAAAAAAAAAAAAAGTATATGCATAACTTATTGTTATTGTATGCACCAAGTGCTTCCATACATTCATGCACCACATTTCAGTCACTCATTTAGTTTATCTTCTATATTTAATTTAACTATCAAAATTTAATTTTTTTTAAAAATTTTTCTAATATTTAATGGTATAAATTAAAATATAGCAGAAATACTACAACAAAATTAGATTATAGGGATACATATTTGTAATAATTTTGTATAAGTGTTCTATCTATATTAATCCATCTATATCCAAAATTAACTTATAGGAACACATTTTTGTGACACATTATAAAAATGTGTTGCTATACATCCTAACGACGGCACATATAGTAACACTAATAATAAGTGTCGGTATTTTTGTCAGCGATATTTTTTTTATATTTTAAAAATACTTAAAAGTGTCGCTATAGCATAATTTTGTTGTGGTGAAAATAGATGGTAGATGAAAATTTGATGTATTCAATATCTTTCTTATTGGGTAGGAGTAGACACATGCAGCGCCGATCCACGCAATCCTACTTTTTGCCGTGGACCGCGCCAACACTCTACACCGCATTTTTTCACGGTGAGAGTTGTTATCTCGAGCGATATTATCAAAATGAAGTTACGAATGAATATATAAAAAAAATGAATATTAATAATAATAATAATTAAATTTAAGTATTTCAAATTATAGTTTAGATTAAACAGTTATTACTGTGGTCGGATTATTATATTTGATATCTGAGCTAATTATCAGTCGAAAGTATGTGACGAGTTTCAACTGAGCCTGAGTCAATATGACAGGACTAGTAAGACAAATTTTATATCGTCCAGTAATCTTGAATTTTATTTATGTTTGGACCGACGAAAACGTCAAGACCTAAAAAAAAGAATCTGTGGATGGAAATAAAATTATGATTAGATATATAAGAAATATGGATACTAATAATAATAAGTATACTTAAGCATTTTAGATTATGGTTTGAACACAACAAATTATTATTACTAGTGGGTTGGATCATTACAAAAGCTTAATTTTTTTCAAATATGTAAAATTATTTTACATAAAACTATTTTTACGGGGCTAAACAAATGGACGAAAAAATACTTTTCAAGCTGAAAATAAGTTTTTGATAAGTTTTACATTCAACCAAACTTATCCTAACTTTTTTTTTTTTTCTTTTCTGTATAAGTAATCATAAAATTGTTACGGAGGGACAAAAGACTTAAAACAAAAATAAAAAAATAAATACATCTACCTTCTTTTGACCCCCACACCATCTTTTGATTTACCATCTTTTCAACTATATTTAATCTAATTAATATGTTAATAAGACTTCGAGACCCTTGCAAATCCAATAAATAAAAGATGGCGGTGCCAATACTTAACTTTCATAGGCCAAACGGCATAGGAGGATAATATGATATTGAGACGGCATACTTAACTTTCGTAGGCGGCGCCAATACTTGACTTTTTTTTCCCCTACATAAATAGCCACAACATCATCAGGGAGGGCCAAAGACTTTTTTTTGTAGAAAAAAAAAGGCAATTACTTTTGTTTTTCTGATTTTTTTATTATTTATTTATTTATTTTTCTTAAAAAATTAATATTAAAAATATTTTTTAACGTTTTAAATTTTTTCAAATATATTTCTGGAGTTAAATTCGGTGAGTAAACTGTTAACAACTGTCATTATCTCTATAATTGTTAATATTTTTATAAAATTATTATTTTGTCCTTTCGAATATATCATTTTATTTATTTGTCTAGTAACAATAAAAGTATTTTAATTTTTTAACTTTTCAAATATACTTTTGTACGGTCACCAGCACCAGCTTTTTTTATTTGCCCTTAAGTTAAGGGCACGAATACTAACCCTATGAATATTTTTGAATAATAAAATAATATATAAAAATATATTTGAAGTAAAAGTAAATAAAATATTTATAAAGTATTGAAGAGTATATAAGATATTATCCCTAAAAAGGAAACTAGTTTCTTTTGAGCCCACACCCCCCTCAATGTTACCTTTTTTTTCATCTAAATTTAATCTAATTAATATATTATTATGATGTGAAGCCAAATCCAACCCTACTTAAATTAGTTGCTCACTATATTTCTTTCTACCTATTTTTTTTAATTGGATTGCAAACCATAGGGTATATGCATTAATCTTTATTTACTTTTCTTTAATTGTGAATTTATTTTATTTTGTTTATAAATAGTAATTATTTTGAGTTGTTTTAGTACATAAAATTGTAATTAGTACATTAATTATTTTTAGTTATTTGTAATTTTGTACTTGGTTATTATTGTTGTTTGTAAATAATGGATTAATATTGATTTTATTTTTTTATTTTTTTGTCTATTGGCATATGATTAATTTTCATATGGTTTGTAAGTAACTAATTTATTTATCATTAATTTTTATTAGTGAATATATAGAGAATTTTTTTTTTTTTTTTAAAAAAAAAGATGTCTCTTTTAGTTCTTTACAACAACAATAGAGTCATCTTAAATTCAAGATGGTGAGAGTGAAAATATAAAAGATTTTATTAATTATACACATCAATCTTTTCCAAGAAAAGCCAAGTTGATTTAAGTTCTTTTTGGACTAATGTGGCAGATTAGAAAAAGAATATTAAATATCATCCAAATATTCGGATCCATCGCTAAATATTTAGGCACCGTTTGGTTAAAAAATAAGATATGAAATAAGGTCTTATTATGATTTTGTTCTCCAACACGTTTGATTATAAAAACTATGAATATTTCATTTATCTTCTGATTCATTATTCCGAGACTTATTAGATGTTCCTTATATGTTATCTATCAGATTGCTTGGCTTGGCCGATGGATTCTTTGATGAAATTGGAATGATACCTCAAGAAGAGAAGGAAAATGATGATATTACTAGCTTCAGAAGTAGTGATAGAAGGAAAAAGCATAAGAAGCGCAAGGTATATTAACTTCAAAAAATCATCTCTGTGATGCTTCTTTGTAATCTTTTACATTTGAAGTCGTCATTGTTTTTTATTCCTTGTTTCGAATGTGATGTTCTATGCTATATATGCTACTCCATCGCAAGTGAGATAAATCAACAAAGAAATTCTAGTTAAACTAGTTGTTGTGCGATGTTCCTTCTTCTATTCTCGCAATTTTATAGAAAAATGGTCAGTTGAATGATGCATGAGAGTAATTTTTCAGTGATTCTATTAGTTCCAAAGCATTGATACATGTCGTTGGTCGCCACTTTAAACACTGATTTTCTTTTACTTTTTGAGATTGTGCTCGATCAGCTTCTACGATACGGATACTATTGGCTTTTCATTTTTGCCAAAACCCATTCATAAGTGCCTCATGTGTAAGAAATTCCATCTATAAAGTGCAGGATCGATCTCAACCGTCGGATGTTTCCTTCTTCGGACGGTTGAGATCGATCCTGTCTTTAACCGGTGATAGTAACACTCATATGCAAGAAATTCATGCGCACTAGGTTGCATCAAACTGAATTTATTTCTACTTTTCATTTTTCAACCTTCTTATGGTTGCCACCGCCTTCTGGATCAATGTTTTACCAAAAAAAAGGGAGGTTGTAATTCTGTTGATGTTGAAAACCCCAAATTAATCATGTTGTGCTGAATGAGATAGAGAAGTGTACATTAGAATAATGTTTTATTACTATTTTTTTAAAAAAATATCTTTATGCAATGTGGAGAAATGTGATATGATGTTACCAATTTTATGTAGAATAATTGTCACAGAGAACACTTCCACTTTAGTTTGACCTATGATTATATGTTTTAATACATTTTATTTGAATGCAAGTAGGATTTGAATCCATAATCTGTAGAATTCTTTCTTATCATATTACAAATTTAGGGAAGAATTAATCAGGTTTTAAGCATGGATGCTACTCCCAGTAAAGTAGGGGCTTTATTATTCATCTCCTGCATTTGAATTTTGAAACCACAATGTTTGTTTGATTTGCTGGAGTTGTAATTAAAGTGTTGTAGAGTTTTATCTTAGCAATAATCTTGTCTCATCATGATCATGATAATCTCATCATAATACCCCATCTAAAACAATAAGACTTATTTTTGTAATTATTTTTGTAGTTTTCTGTAACATAACGATTTTTTATTGGATGTGGCTGGTCAAATTGCTTTTCAGTACTTTATTTTATAATAGAATTCCAAGCTAAAGTATGGTTTCAAACTAAAAAAAAAAAACTAAACTAAACTAATTAAGGCAATTTGGTTCAGTTTATTTGGTTTTCAATGAAAATAGTTAATTTTTTTTTTTTTTTTTTATCCTTTTGTGCAACACGATAATCTTTGATTGGATTTCTCTTTTACTATGTGAAATAGTGTGAAGCATCTCCTTTGATCAAATTGCTTTTCATTATTTTATTTGGTAATGAATTTCCAAGCCAATGTATGATTTCAAATTGAAAAAAAAAAAAACCAAACTAAATAAGACAATTTGGGTCAATTTTTATTTAGTTTTCCATGAAAATAGTTACAATTATTTTATACTTTTGTGTAACATTACGATTTATGGAATAATATATCTTTTTAGTTTCCGCAAAAAATGACCCTCAAAGCATCTCATCTGATCAAATTGTTTTTCATAATTTTACTTGGTAATATCAACCGTTCTAAGCGCAAATGGCAAAGAGTTTGGTTGTTAATATTCGAGATCCGAACTTGAAGTCTAGTTGCTTCACATTTTCAGCTAAATTTATTTTACAAATAAACGAAGCGAGCATACTACTTTTTTCTAAAAAAAAAAAACTTTACTTGGCAATAAAAACTTTACTTGGCAATGGAATTCCAAGTTAAAGTATGATAAAAAATGAAAACAAAGAAAGAATCAAACTAAAAAAAATAATTTGGCAAAGGATTTGGTGGTTGATATCCGAGATCCTGAGTTCGAAGCTCACATTTTTAGCTAAGTTTATTTCAAAATAAACGAAGCGGGTAGTATGCTATCTTTTTCTCTCAAAAAAAAAAAAAAAACAATTTGGGTCAGTTTTTATTTGGCTTTCGATGAAAATAGTTACAATTATTTTTGTAATTTTGTGTAACATGATGATTTTTTATTGAATATCGTTATTATTATATAGAATAATATGAGGGGGAAGATCTTTTAGTTTCTGCAGAAAATGACCTCAAAGCATCTCCTCTAGTCAAATTGCTTTTCATTACTGGAATTTCAAGCCAAAGTATGGTTTCAAACTGAAAACAAAAAAAGAACCAAACAAAATAAGGTAATTTGGTTCGGTTTATTTGGTTTTCAGTTTAATTTAGTTGCCAAAATAATTAAAATATGATTTTCGTTTTCGGTTCATCTTTGACTCTTCTTCTTGACCGAACCACTCACAAAACCAAATAGTGTATCACTCACACTTTTTATCCTCATCATATATTTAAAACAATGTTTTGACCGAACCACTCTCAAAACCAAATACTATTGATAACACCGGTCAGTAATTTTATTAGGTTTTTGACCCTCGAATGAAAGGATGAGCGGTTGAAATAATAGTGGGACCCTAGAGTTAATGGGTGGTTAGAAAAATAATATGATCTAACGAGTGAAAATGATCAAAGGGGTTGAACTAACGGCAAAAAACACGATAGCACAAAGTGTTTGGTCTCTCTCTCTCTCTCTCTCTCTCTCTCTCTCTCTCTATCTCTCTCTCTCTCATCTCTCTCTCTCTCTCTCTCGATCTCTCTCTATAGCCTATATATAGTAGATATATATATATATACTCTATATAGTAGATATATAGAATGATATATATAGAGAGAGAGAGAGAGAGAGAGAGAGAGAGAGAGAGAGAGAGTTGGGCTAAACTACTATCGATAGCAAACGTACTTCGTTGTTTCTGATTTGTTTTCGATGATCGGCATATTTGAATATAATCTATAACTATCTAAAAATTAAATTTTTGTGACACCCCAATAGTCCAACATCGGATGGAAATGGAGTTGTGATTGAGTATATAAGAGACCATGGACACTAGTAATAATAACTAGGCTCAAGTATTTTGGGTTCTGGCTTGGGCCCATCGAGTTATTATTGTCAGTGGGTCGAGTCGTTATATTTGGTATCAGAGCTAATCACCAGCCGGAAGTGTGTAACGAGTCTCGGCTGAGCCTGGGTTTAGATGACAAGACTAGCGAGATAAGTCTTACATCGGCTGGTGATCTTGGGCTGTGCGTGTGATTGGGTAGACGAGGTCGTCAGGCATAAACGGGGGGACTCTGTGACACCCCAATAGTCCCACATCGGATTGGATTGGAGTTGTGATTGGATATATAAGAGACCACGAACACTAGTAATAATAACCGACCTTATATATTTTCGGCTGTGACTTGGACCTAACGAGTTATTATTGCTAATGAGCCGAATTGCCCATCTATCACTATTGTTCGCCCATCTATCCTAGGATAGGGTGAATTTTACTGGTCACTTCGAAGTGACCAATAAAAAAGTCCCCATCCGAGGATGGATAGAGTGCACATCGTATCCCATCCAAGGATGGATGGAGTGCATGGAGTCCCCATCCGAGGATGGGTGGAGTGTACATCGTATTTGGGTGGAGTGTACATCGTATTTGCTTGTTCTAGAGGGTTAATTACACTATTGTTCGCCCATCTATTCTAGGATAGGGTGAATTTTACTGGTCACTTCGAAGTGACCAATAAAAAAGTCCCCATCCAAGGATGGATGGAGTGCACATCATATTTTGCTTGTTCTAGAGGGTTAATTACACTATTGTTCCATTGATCCTCAGTGTTTACCTAATTTGTCATTTAAATCCCTAACAATTTTTTTATTTTATTTTATTTGCCAATCAGGTCCTCATCTTTATTATTTATAAAGTAGTTAGCGTCAAAACAATTACTAAATTTGACAAAATTCGCTACATGGTTAGGTTAGTTAGTATCTGCTAACATGGCAAATATTGTTTGGTGATAAACAGATAAAGTAGCAATTTTTATTAGAGTTAATGAATTTTTTAACAGCAGAGAATTAATTGAAATAAATGATGAAGGTTAGGTATTTGATAGCAAAAATTAAAGAGTCATAGACAAAAGCAAAAAATTAAGTAAAAGTTGGGGACCAATGATGCAATTAGCCTAATTCTAAAGAAGAGTAAACGCAATTTCATTTTTGTTTTTTTTTTTTTTTCGAGAACAAATTGTACTACAATCCCCCATAAGAGTTAAAATAATAACAAGCAGCCAAAAGTATATATATAAATAAAAGGAATATTCTAGTAACAACAAGTTTGTGAGAAAACACTTAAAAATTCATTTCCACTAACATGCAGTAGAATACATATATTAGTATTTACACAAAATTATTCAACTTTTACTATATATAATCTTAGTGCATCTCACTTGCGAGCAAAATACTTAAAGTACATCTTATCAATCATGTAGAAGTAAGTATTTTTCCAATCAGATTTGAAGAGCAGGACACCATAAACACCCCAAAACCCCACAACAAATCCCAATACTATACCAAGATAAAATTCTATATTCTCCAAGCCACCACTGTGTTTCTTCTCAGGAGCATATGTTGGTTCATTTCCAGAGCAATTCTTCAAAATCGGAAAACCACAAAGATAGGGATTGCCAGCATATATAGTTGGATCAACTAGTGTCTGCATTTGATCTCCAGAGGGAATCCTTCCCGAGAGGTTATTGTATGATAAATTTAAGCTTTCCAAAGATGTTATGGTCGCTATACTTTGGGGGATGGTTCCATTTAATTCATTCATGGAAAGATCGAGAGACTCCAAAGACTGTAAGTTTCCTATCTTATTCGGAATCCTTCCCGTTAAGTGATTTCTGGATAAGTTCAAATTTTTCAGCTGGAATAGATCGACTATTTCATCAGGAATCGCACCGTGAAGGTTGTTACCTGAGAGATCTATGCTCTTCTCAAAAAGAGGTTGTTGGAAAATTGAAGATTCAACCCTTTTGTTGCAATATATAATCCTTGACTCGTATAATTTTGATACACCATGTTGTTCAATTCTTCAATTCCATCGAAACCAAAACCAAAAACAACACCAACACCAGGAAGTAAATCAGCCATATATTTAGGTAACTTGGTTGAAGCCATCGCAGAGAAATTACCGAATGATTGGGGTATGTATCCTGATAAATTATTCCAAGAAAGATCTAAGATTTGAAGATTCTCGAGTTGTCCGAGCTCTACAGGAATGTTGCCGACAAACATATTAGACATCAACCGAAGTATTGTAAGCTCTGTTAACTTTCCTATCCACGTAGGGATCTCACCAGATAAATTATTTTGCCCGAGATCAAGTAATACTAATGGGCAATCTTGTAGAGAAGAAGGAAGTTCTCCATATATGCTATTATTGTTTAAGTGCAAGAGCTTAAGATTACTGAGAGAGCCCAATGAATGAGGAAGTTGTCCTGATAGCTTGTTATTGGATAAGTCTATAATATTCAAACTACTTGATGCACCATTCCAGCAATTTGGCAGCTCACCAAATAAGTTGTTGTTCGACATGTCAAGAATGTACAAAGATTGCGAGTTGCATATAGATGATGGAATGTTACCGTTGATGGAGTTGTTCGAAAGAAGAACGTTTTCCAGATTTATCTTGAAGAAAGACCGCGGAAGTGATCCAGAAAACATATTGCTTGAGAAATCAAGCCACATCAAAGAATCAGGCAGAAATGGTAAGAATCCTTGTAAATAATTAGAACCTAAATTTAACACCCATAAAAATGTCATATTTTTCAGAGAAGATGGCAACATGCCGCTAATTTGGTTATTGGAAAGGTCTAAGTACATGATAGATGAAGACATGTCCCAAAACCAATCAGGAATAGTTTCTGCGATCCCAGTGTTCGACAAATCTAAGATTGCAATTTCTTGTTGCAATTGGAGCCATCTCGGAAATCGTGGACCCAATCGACATGAGCTCAAAACTAAATCTTGCAGTTGAAAAGGAGGCACCCAATTATCCTCCACCTTCAACTCAAGAGATGTACCACCCAACCATAGTACCTTTAATCTTGTGAAGTTCATAAGATGAGTTTCAAGTATAACACCAGCAAACAAATTTCCATAAAGATAAAGATAAGTTAGATTAGATAGTTTACGTATCCCTGTGGGTATCGAACCATTGAGGAAGTTATTGCTGACATCAAAATATATAAGACTCGTCATATGTTCAAGCCAGCCAGACAAATTTCCCTTTATATTTGTGTTATGTAAATCCAATATTTGCCAATTATTAGAAGGGACGCAAGAGAGTACTGACATAAATCCATTTATATCTCTATCAATATTGGCTCCTGACAAACTTAAAGTGTCCAATTTGCAAAGATTATTGATTGAATTTGCTATCGGGCCCTCCAAGTTGTTGTATCCTAGTATCAAGGAAGTAAGAAGAGTAAAGTTGTTTAGTTCGACAGGAATAGGACCAGAGATATTATTGTCGAAGAGATTGAGATATGTCAAACTAGTGAAGTTCAAAAGCCATCTGGGCCAGGGGGAGTTGAAGTAGTTGGAACTGAGATCAAGTTTGCTCAAACTTGTTAAGTTGAAATCAGAAATGGGGTCAGGATTTCCTGGAAGTTCGCACCGCTCTAAGCGGAGAACTTGCAATGAAGACAACATGTTTACTGCTTGTAACCAATCATCCGCATTCGATAGATTACAAAGCTCAAGTCAAGGTACTTCAAAGAAGATAGACCTTTGATCCACAAAAGCTTGCCAAGAGATGTGGCTTCATAGACAGAGTAATAACTAGCACCAAGGTCAAGATAACGAAGAGTTGACAAGTTTCCGAGTTCTGGAGGTATCCCACTAGTAAAACCCACATAAGAGAGGTTAAGATATCTTAACTTCTTATATGAAGCAATGAAATTAGGGAAACTGGTATTAAAGTCATTCATACTGAGATCTAAGTGTTTCAAGTGGCTTAAAGAAAGCAATGATGAATTGACCTCACCGCGTAGACTCATTTGGAAAGTTCCATTGGGGTTTCTGAGGTTGAGCTTCTCAACTCTGCCGGTCTTATTGTTGCACCGAACTCCCTTCCATGTGCAGCAGTCAGAACCTTCCCAAGAAGACAAGCGATCCAGAGGATCCACGACGCCGGATTTGAACGCGAGAAGTGCCTCGCGCTCTACACTGAAGCATCCATGCGTCTCCGAGATTTGGTTTCCCAAAAGCCAGCCCATGAATAATATTACCAAAAGCTGCATGCTTGTAGTTTTAAACCTCGACATGCTTCAAGCACCAGAAGCTTTCTATTAGAAGGTATATATATATATATAAGATTACTGGCTCAAGCTATGTATATATAGTCGCTATATGTTATAGATTGGTCAAATTTTGAATGGAATCTTAGGGTCAATTTGGACCAATTTGGCCCTATTTGTAGGATGTAATTTGCTGGATTCAGTATTATATAAGTAGCACTTTTAGAAGAAGTATTATATTAAAATTTTGCCCATAGTTTCTATTTACAGTAAAATTATAAACACCAAATTACAATATGCCGCTAGCGTCAAAATTTTATTTCTGATTTTTACTGCCACAGAAGCACAAGATTTTTTCTTTTATCAGAATTTCAGTTAAAACGACTACGATTGAAAATAAAAATAAAAATAGGACTAAACTGAACTAAATATTCTACAAGTCTTATTTGAATTGCACCATGCCATTTTTTGGGGTACATTATTTGAGTTTTCTAATTTAATTCTCTAAATTCCTAATTTTGGGTACATAATTATTTTTGTAATTTTGTATAATATAATGATCTTTTATTGAATGTTGTTATTACTATATGGATTAATAATGAGAAAAAATACTTTTAAATTTCTGCAGAAAATTACTCTCAAAGCATCTATTTGATCAAATTGTTTTTCATTACTTTATTTGGCAATGAAATTTCATTGCCAAAGTATGGTTTCAAATTGAAAACAAAAAAAAAAAAAAAAAAAAAAAACAAACTAAATAAGGCAATTTGGTTTGGTTTATTTGGTTTTTAGTTTAATTTGGTTGCGAAAGTAATCAAAATTTGATTTTCGGCTTCGATTCATTTTGACACTTCCGAACCGAACTGAAAACCGAATAGTATATTACTCACACTTTTTAACCTCATCGTATATTTTAAAACAATGTTTATAATCCAATCTTGTATTTTAGTACATATAAAAACCCATTTCACAACAACATAGTTTAAATTTTGTGGTCCAATTTCAATTTATGGTATGTAATTTTTATCATTATTCAGTTTTGATTCTTAAAATCACAAACTAATTTCGGATTGGTCTTGGTAATAAATCGGTTTTGTACAATTCCATATAAAACCAAGAATTTTGATTAGATTTTTTTTTTTTTTTTTTTTTTTTTTTTTTTTGAAAATTAAACCAAATCAAACTGAGTACACCCTCAGCCATGACAAAGGTTTTTTTTTTTTTTTTTTTTTTTCGGAGGTGTGAAACTGAGAAAATTCGGTCAAAAATGTGTGGACTTGGACTTGGAGTCAACCAACGAAAAAAAGGTGCTCGACTTTCGGAGGTGTGAAACTGAGAAAATTTGGTAAAAGAGGTGTGGACTTGGACTTGGAGTCAACCAACGAAAAAAAGGTGCTGGACTTTTTGGACTCGGAGTACACGCCACGATTTTAGTGTTCTATATTCAATTTCACTTTAAGCGCCCAAGTTGGAATCAACTGCTTAGGCAATACCAAGTCATGATAATTACATCATGGAATAAAACTTCAGTGGAAAGAGCATTAGGTATATATATATACATGTCGTTCTAATAATTTCATTCTAATAATTTTACATCGGATGATGATGAAATTATGATTATGTACAAAAAAATATATTTATAATTTTTGTAAGTAAATTATTATTTTAAAATAATTTAAAATTGAATTATGAATCTATATGTTTGCATGTAAATTATAATTGTACTATTAATAAATAAAAAGTAAGAATTAAATAAAGTCTGTGAGTCAAGACATGCAGCTCGGTGTAAAATATAGTATACTATAAATCAGAATTATATTATGCTTAATCAAACTCTTGCTTTATATATATAGAGGCCAAGAGAGAACCCACTTCAACCCACCTTCAGGTAGGGTCCAGCTAGTGGTACACCCAAGATATATTATGCTTAACCAAACTCTTGCTTTATATTTATAGAGTCCAAGAGAGAACTCACTCCAACCCACCTTCAGATAGGGTCCAACAACTAGTGGTACACTCCATCTTGGGTGTAGGATATACATCCCACTCATTTAAGAGTGGAGCTTTTCTATTCGTCACTTCGAAGTGACGAGTGAAATTCACCCTACCCTAAAATAAATGGAGTGTATATATCCTACCCCCTCATATGGGTGTACAAAAAATATTTTCCAACCCAAAAATATTGAAGGCTAAGGATTAATATATTATTATTATTATACCTCCGAATTTTAAAAAAATAAAAAAAAAAAAAAATAGTCATATCCGAGTAACACATTACAACTTACAAAAATCGTTAAAAATGTTTGAAGATTCCCTATACTTTAATGATCACTGTGAAATGGGCTCCTAAACTTTTTGTTTTTGTGCTTTGTTGAGCCCCTTTAATTTTTGATGTAGATTTTGATTTTCTCCAACCCACCGCTATGTTTTTTCACATTAGGATTATATGTCGGTTCATTTCTAAAGCAATTGTTCGAAATCTGGTGGTACAAAGATCGCGATTGTCTGTATATATGGTTGGATTAACCAATATTTATATTTGATTTCCAAATAGAATCCTTCCTGAAAGGGTATTGTACCGTAAATTTAAATTATATGAATTATTCTTAGTAGTATAGTTTAGGCTAACGGGTAGTGTTGTAGAGAAGGTGCAAAAAATTAAGAGAGGCCAACAAATCCAATGGATCAGGAATATGCCCAAATTGATTGTTATTGGATAAGTTTTTGATCTACTATTCCAACATTTTGGCAGCTCATCAAATATATTGTTGTTCCACAAGCCAACAATTTAGCAGTTAATACGGGTTGTGCCGGCCACATTAGCCGGACCTAAACGGGGCCCGGCCCAACATGAAATCCGGGCTGGGCCTTGCCAAGCCAGATCCCTCTGACCCGGAAGGCACAGGCCGTGTTGGGCCGGTTCTTTATTTTTTTATTTTTAAAATTTTTAAAAATATTATAAAATTTAAAAATATGAAAAATCAAAATGTTTTCTATTTCAACTGATATTTTGATTAAAAAATAGCTAAAATTTATAATATGAGGGAGAAGACTTTTTAGTTTCCGCAGAAAATGACCTCAAGGCATCTCCTCTAGTCAAATTGCTTTTCATTACTTTATTTGGTAATGAAATTCCAAGCCAAAGTATGGTTTCAAGCTGAAAACAGAAGAAAAAAAAAAAAAAAAAAAAAAAAAACTAAATAAGGTAATTTGGTTCGATTTATTTGGTTTTAAGTTCAATTTGGTTGCGAGAGTAATCAAAATTTGATTTTCGATTTCTGTTCATTTTGACACTTATTCTTAATCGTACCGAACTGAAAACCAAATAGTGTATTATTCACACTTTTTATCCTCATCATATATTTAAAATAATATTTATAATCCAATCTTGTTTTCTAATACATAACAAAACTCATTTCACAACAACATAGTTTAAATTGTATGATCCAAATTCAATTTTTGGTATGTAATTTTTATCATGATTCAATTTTGATTCTTAAAATCAAGAACTAATTTGATTTGGTTCGGATTGGTCTTGATAATAAATCCTTTTGGCTCAGTTATGTATAAAACTGAGAATTTTGATTAGATTTAAATTATTTTTGAAAACTGAACCAAATCGAACCGAGTGCACCCTTAGCCTTG
This sequence comes from Tillandsia fasciculata, assembly GCA_029168755.2. Taxonomy (NCBI): domain Eukaryota; kingdom Viridiplantae; phylum Streptophyta; class Magnoliopsida; order Poales; family Bromeliaceae; genus Tillandsia; species Tillandsia fasciculata. Next base: position 1,540,957 of record CM054950.1, read on the forward strand.
AAAAAGCGTTGTTTTTTTTTTTTTTTTTATTCTTATTTTATTTATTCTTATTTTTTTTTTTTTAAGTTGTGAAGCAGAGAAAATATGGTAAAAATGGTGCTGGAGCATGCCACTTTTTTACTGTTTTATATTTCATTTCACTTTAAAAAGCACAATCGTCCAATATAAAGTGCTCAACTTGGAATCTTGTAAAGTGCTTGTGCAATTTCAAATCATGATAACTACATCACTGGATAAAACTTTAGTGGGGAGTTATTGCCTGCACTCGGTGTATCCGTACAGCCCATGCACTGTACCCACACTGTGATATCCTAAAATTTTACATCGGATGAAAATAAAGTTGTAATTGAATATATAAGAGATTTGGATGTTAATAATAATAACTGGATGGCAACATGTGAAAATTTTCTGATATGGCACCATGGCTCAACGCAGCTCACCCATCGATGGTAAAAACTACTATCGATAGCAGACGGGCTCCTTTATTTTCGATGATAGAGCATTCAAATTGATGATCGGCACATTTGAATATAATCTATAACTATCTAAAACTTAATTTTAAATATAGTTCTTGACTCTCTAAATCCTGGAGATATGTGATGTACGTCTGCTTGTTCTAGAGGGTTAATTACACTATATTAGTCCTCAGTACGTGTTTACCTAATTTGTCACTTTAATTCCTAACAGTTTTTTTTTTTTTTTTTTTTTTTTTTTGGGCAATCAGGTCCCGTCTTTATTATTTATAAAGTAATTAGCGTCAAAACAGTTACTAAATTTGACAAAATTCGCCACATGGTTAGGTTAGGTAGTATATGTTAACATGACAAATATTGTTTGGTGATTAAGTGGCAATTTTCAGTAGAGTTAATGAATTTTTTAACAGCAGTGAATTAATTGAAATAAATGATGAAGGTTAGGTATTTGATTGCAAAAATTAAAGAGTCGTAGACAAAAGCAAAATATTAAGTAAAAGTTGGAAACCAATGATGCAATTAGCCAAATTATAAAGAAGAGTAATCGCAAATTTTTTTTTTTTTTTTTTCTTCGAGAACCAGTTGTACTAAAATGTCCCATAAGAATTAAAATAATAACAAGCAGCCAAAAGTATATATATATATAAACAAAAGAAATATTCTACTGACAACAAGTTTGTGAGAACAAACACTTAAAAATTTATTTCCACTAGCATAGAATACATATATTAGTATTTACACAAAATTCTTCAACTTTTACTATATATACATAATTTTAGTGCATCTCAATGGCCAGCAAAATACCTAAAGTACATCTTATCAATTATGTAGAAGTAAGTATTTCTCCAAGTAGATTTGAAGAGTAAAACACCATAAACTCCCCAAAACCCCACAACAAATCCCAATACTATACCAAGATAAAATTCTATATTCTCCAAGCCACCGGTGTGTTTCTTCTCAGGAGCATATGTTGGTTCATTTCCAGAGCAATTCTTCAAAATCGGAAAACCACAAAGATAGGGATTGCCAGCATATATAGTTGGATCAACTAGTGTCTGCATTTGATCTCCAGAGGGAATCCTTCCCGAGAGGTTATTGTATGATAAATTTAAGCTTTCCAAAGATGTTATGGTCGCTATACTTTGGGGGATGATTCCATTTAATTCATTCATGGAAAGATCGAGAGACTCCATAGATTGTAAGTTTCCTATCTTATTCGGAATCCTTCCTGTTAAGTGATTTCTGGATAAGTTCAAATTTTTCAGCTGGAATAGATCGACTATTTCATCAGGGATCGCACCGTGAAGGTTGTTACCTGAGAGATCTATGCTCTTCTCAAGAAAGAGAATCTTGGAATATTGAAGATTCGACCCTTTTGTTGTAATATATAATCTTTCACTGTTATAAAGTATATATGCCGGATAGAGTAATAAACATCCTTTGCATGTTGGTGTTGGGATCCCAATACCAAAATCACCAAGTATCTGAGGCATATATTCGGGTAACTTGGTTGAAGCCATCGCAGAGAAATTACCAAAAGATTGGGGTATGTATCCTGATAAATTATTCCAAGAAAGATCTAAGATTTGAAGATTCTCGAGTTGTCCGAGCTCTACAGGAATGTTGCCGACAAACATATTGGACATCAACCGAAGTATTGTAAGCTCTGTTAACTTTCCTAACCACGTAGGGATCTCGCCCGATAACTTATTTTGCCCGAGATCAAGTAATATTAATGGGCAATACTGTAGAGAAGAAGGAAGTTCTCCATATATGCTGTTATTGTTTAAGTGCAAGAGCTTAAGATTACTGAGAGAGCCCAATGAATGAGGAAGTTGTCCTAATAGCTTGTTGTTGGACAAGTTTATAAGATTTAATCTCTTTGATGCACCATTCCAGCAATTTGGCAGCTCACCAAATAAATTGTTGTTTGACAAGTCAAGTATGGACAAATATTGCATGCTGTATATGGATGATGAAATCTTACAACTTATGGAGTTGTTCAATAAAAGAATGGCTTCTAGATTTGGCTTGAAGAAAGACCGTGGAAAGAATCCAGTAAACATATTGCTTGAGAAATCAAGCCATCTCAAAGAATTAGGTAAAAATGGTAAGAATCCATGTAAATAGTTAGAAGCTAAACGTAACACCTCTAATGATGTCCTATTTTCCAAGGAAGATGGCAACACACCACTAATTTGGTTATTGGAAAGGTCTAAGAAGAGAATAGGTGAAGGTATGTCCCAAAACCAATCAGGAATAGTTTCTGCAATCCCATTGTCCGACAAATCCAAGACTTCAATTTCTTGTTGAAATTGGAGCCATTTTGGAAATCGTGGACCCAATCGACATGTGCTGAAAACTAATACTCGTGCTTGAAACGGAGGCACCCAATTATCCCCCACCTTCAAATGAAGAGCTGTACCACTCGCCTCTATTACCTTTAATCTTGTTAAGTTCATAAGATGAGTTTCTAGAATAACCCCAGCAAACGAATTTCCAGAAAGATAAAGAAAAGTTAGATTCGATAATTTATGTATCCCTACAGGTATCGAACCATTGAGAAAGTTATTCCTGACATTGAGATATATAAGACTTGTCATATGTTCGAGCCAACCAGACAAATTTCCCGTCATATTTGTGTTATCCAAATCCAATATTTGCCAATTATTAGGAGGGACGCAAGAGAGTTCTGATATAAATCCGTTTATATCTCTATCAATATTGGCTCCTGACAAACTTAAAGTGTCCAATTTGCAAAGATTATTGATTGAATTTGCTATCGGGCCCTCCAAGTTGTTGTATGCTAGTATCAAGGAAGTAAGAAGAGTAAAATTGTTTAGTTCAACAGGAATAGGACCAGATATATAATTGAAGACGAGATTGAGATATGTCAAACTAGTGAAGTTCAAAAGCCATGTGGGCCAGGGGGAGTTGAAGTAGTTGGAACTGAGATCAAGTATGCTCAAGCTTGTTAAGTTGAAATCAGAATTGGGGTGGTCAGGATTTCCTGGAAGTTCGCACCCCTCTAAGCGGAGAACTTGCAATGAAGACAACAAGTTTATAGCTTGTAACCAATCATCCGCATTTGGTAGTTCTGCAAAGCTCAAGTCAAGGTACTTCAATGAAGATAGACCTTTGATCCACAAAAGCTTGCCAAGAGATGTGGCTCCATAGGAGTAATAACTAGCACCAAGGTCAAGATAACGAAGAGTTGACAAGTTTCCGAGTTCTGGAGGTATCCCACTAGTAAAACCAGCCGTAGAGAGGTTAAGATATCTTAACTTCTTATATGAAGCAATGAAATTAGGGAAACTGGTATTAAAGTCATTCATACTGAGATCTAAGTGTTTCAAGTGGCTTAAAGAAAGCAATGACGAATTGACCTCACCGCGTAGACCCATGTAGCTTGGGTAAGAAAAAGTTCCATTGGGGCTTCTGAGGTTGAGCTTCTCAACTCTGCCAGTCTTATTGTTGCACCGAACTCCCTTCCATGTGCAGCAGTCAGAGCCTTCCCAAGAAGACAAGCGATCCAGAGGATCCACGACGCCGGATTTGAACGCGAGAAGTGCCTCGCGCTCTACACTGAAGCATCCATGCGTCTCCGAGATTTGGTTTCCCAAAAGCCAGCCCATGAATAATATTACCAAAAGCTGCATGCTTGTAGTTTTGAACCTCGACATGCTTCAATCACCAGAAGCTTTCTATTAAAAGGTATATAAGATTACTGGCTCAAGCTATGTATATATATAGTAGCTATAGTATAGATTGGTCAAATTTTGAATGGAATCTTGGGGCTAATTAATTTGGTCCAATTTGGCCCTATTTGTAGGATGTAGCTTGCTGGATGAAGTATTTTATAAGTAGAACATTTAGAAAAAAATAATATATTAAAGTTTTGTTAGTTTCTATTTATGGTAGAATTTGGAATACCAAATTACAACTTATATATATATACCGCTGGCCTCAAAATTTTGTTTCTAATTTTCACTGCTACATACGCGCAAGATTTTTTTCTCTAATCACAAGTTCAATTAATTCAATGACTGCTGCTGAAAATAAAAGTTGTAGAACTGAAAAGAATTAAATATTCTACATGCTTATTTGATTTGTGCCATGCCATTTTTTTTTAATGAAAACTCATGATAAATAATTAATTTAACCTAGTGGAAATTTAATTCTCCATTTATTAATATAAGGCATCATCGATCAAAATATATTATAGCTAGGGCTGGCATTCTTGCTCCATGTTCGCAAGCTAACTAACTCGTGTTTGGCTTGAAATGAGATCGATCGCTCATTTAATAAACGAGCCAAACGTGAGCTGAATTTTTCTACTTGAAATCTTAATGAGTTGAACACGAGCTTGGGTCAACTTACTCGTGTTCGACTTGAAATAGCACAAATGTGTGTGTATAGAACTAGGCTATTATACTACTAATAATACCAAGTTTTTCTCCGTTAGATCTACCTTTTTTATCATTTTCACCCCTTAGATTATACTATTATTCCAACCACACACTAAACTCTAGTGTTCCACTATTATTCTAACCTCCCATCCCTTTATCTAAGAGCTAAAACCTTAATAACACCAATAATTTAGTGCCATTAATAGCATACTATTAATTTTATATATATATATATATATATATATATATATATATATATATATATATATATATATATATATATATATATATATATATATATATATATATTGTTCGGCTACTATATATACTCTTATGAGTAAAATCCCTTCGTACTCATAAATTTTTATCCCTTGGATGAAGGAATGTGTGGTTAGGATTATAGTAGTTCCTAGGATTTATATTATTTCACTAACAACCTAGCAAACCATAGGGGGACCACTATCATCCTAACCGCATATTCCTTCATCCAAGGGCAAAAAAATTATGAGTACAAAGGAGTTTATACTAATAAGAGCATAATAACTCTATATATATATATATATATAGGGACGAAGCCAGAATTTAATCTTGAGGGGGGCCAAAATATATTCAAATAAAAATTTTAGTACATAAATATAATTTTATCTAATCAATTTTTTTAATAAAAATTATTAATTTAATAATTAATGTAAAAAATATTAAAATTAATTTTTAATTTACAGATGTTTAATTTTTAATTATTTTATTTATATTATTATATTCAAATAATTATAAATTTTACTAAATCTAACAGTAATTTAGTTAATGATCGAATTCTTAGTATTTTTAATAAATAAAATTATAACATTTAATGTAGATCGAAGAGCTATTAAATTTTTAATATAATATTTTATTTTGTTAAATAAAATAGCTCACCAGTTAGAAATTAAAAAAAATATAAAACAAAAAATTTAGATTCAAAGGATGTATTTCAAAATACCTTATAAGTATGAGACTTTTAATATATTTTACCTATTTAAAATGCATACAAAGAAGAAAAAAGAAAATTATATTGGAACAAAAAATTATTAAACAAATATTAAAAAGTTGAGGGGGCTAAGACTATCTAAAAAAGAAAAACAGTTAAATTGATACTTAGGACTATTAAGTAATATTAAAAAGGGCCATGGCCACGTTGGGCCTTAATATTGCTTCGTCCCTATATATATATATATATATATATATATATATATATATAATATATATATATATATATATATATATATATATATATATATATATATATATATATATATATATATATATATATATATATATATATATATATATAGTCCGGTTACTATACTATTAATAGTATTAAGTTATTGGTGTTATCAAATTTTCTATCATTATATCAACCCCTTTGATTATTTTCACCCGTTAGATTTTACTATTTCTCCAACCACCTATTAAATTCAAGGGGCTCACTATCATCTCAACCACATATCTTTTAATCTAAGGGTTAAAAACTTAATAGTATTAATGACTTGGTACTATTAATAGTATTCCAACCTAGCTCTCTCTCTCTCTCTCTCTCTCTCTCTCTCTCTCTCTCTCTCTCTCTCTCTCTCTCTATATATATATATATATATATATATATATATATATATATATCTATATATATATGGTTAATTGCATCACGGCTCCCTGTAAACATATCGAATAGCAGATATATCCCTATAAACTTCAACTTTTTATATTTATCCCTTCAAAAATCCAACGTTATTCATATATATTCCTACCGTCTATCTCTGTTAGAAAAATCTAGTTAATCATAGGTTAAATATTTAATCTTGGTTAGTTAGTGAGATAAATTTATATTGGAACAAAAAATTATTAAAACAAATATTAAAAAGTTGAGGGGCCAAGACTATTTAAAAAAGAAAAACAGTTAAATTGATACTTAGGACATTAAGCAATATTAAAAAGTTGAGGGGGACCATGACCACTTTGGGCCTTAATATGGCTTCACCCGTTAGATTTTACTATTTCCCCAACCACCTATTAAACACAAGGGGCCCACTCTCTCTCTTCTCTCTCTCTCTCTCTCTCTCTCTCTATATATATATATATATATATATATACTCTCTCTCTCTCTCTCTCTCTCTCTCTCTCTCTCTCTCTATATATATATATATATATATATATATATATATATATATATATATATATATATATATATATATATATATATATATATATAGTTAATTGCATACGGATTCCTGTAAACATATCGAATAGCAGATATATCTCTATAAAGTTCAACTTTTTATATTTATCCTTTCAAAAATCCAACGTTATTTATATATATCCCTACCGTCTATCTCTGTTAGAAAAATCAAGTTAACCATATGTTAAATACTTAATTTTGGTTAGTTAGTGAGATAAATTTATCTTTTTACTCTTTCAGATATTACAGTTGGAATTTTTGGACCGACATTTTTGAAAGGGCAAAACTGTCATTTCACATATAATCTGTTAAAAAATAAACAGTGAACTAACGATAATAAATCGGAGGGATATATATGAATAACTTAGGACTTTTGAAAGGATAAATATGAAAAGTTGAACTTTGTAGGGATATATTTGCTATTCGATATGTTTACGGGGAGCCGTACGCAATTAACCCTATATATATATATATATATATATATATATATATATATATATATATATATATAACTAGGAATAATAACTCGCATCTGATGCAAAACTATTGGAATTTTTTTTTTAGGAGAAAAAGGTAGAATGTTATCCGCTTTGTTTATTATTATTTTTTTTTTTATGTAAATCAACTTGATTTCGAATTCGGAATCTCGAGTACCAATCATCAAATTCTTTGCCGCTTGCGCTAGGGACAGTCGGTAGACTATTGAGATATTACGGATAGCAAAAGAACAATATATCTAATACCAACGGTAAGGATCAAACACATTAAAAATAATAATTTGTTCGAGTTAAATCACTGATTCAAAATATTTAAACTCAGTTATTATTACAAGAATGTGTATATAGTTTTTATATTTTCAATTAAAATTTCTTTCAAATCTAATTTGGAACTATTGTGGCCTTACAATAAAAATCTTTGGATAGAATAAAAATAAGATAAGATTATAACATGGAAATAAGATTTGAACGAATATATATATATATTGTAACATATGTGGACTGTAGAGTTGGAGGTGAACAATGAAAGCGTCCCCTTTTGATCAAATTGCATATGGGACAAGAATATTTAACTTCACGTATGTGGAATTCCAAGCCACGTCAATGATCCAAAGACTAATGATCGATCTACGTGCATGCTTTGTAAGATATATACCTAAAAATATACATAGTTGACGAATCTGATTTACATATAAGGGGCAATTTTTTATATACCCTTAAAGATTTTTCTGTTTTCAGATTATAAAAAAGGTTAATATTAAAACTACCCTTCTTACGTTCCAACTTCTTTCCAAAATACCCCTGAAGTTAAACTCTATTAGTGTAATTTTGTTCTTTCAAATATACCCTAAACCCTAAACCCGTAAACCCTAAAACCCTTAAAAATCCTAAACTCTAAACCCTAAACCCTAAACCCGAGCAAAATAGGTATATCTGATACTTTTCAACACCGATTATTATTTAACTCTAGTTTAACCCTAGTTAACTTAATAAAGGAAAACGGTAGGGGTATTTTTAATAACGGTGGAACGTATGAAGGGTATATTGAAAAAAAAAAAATAAGGGTAAATCAGATATTTCTTCAGATTTCAGGGTTACACAGACAATTATTCCTACATATAAATAGAAGTTAGTTACTGGTTTGGCTTTATTTTTGTGAAATGATGGTTAATTTTGCTTACTTTAATCATATATTTTATTTCTATTTTAGTGAATAAACATGAGAAATCATTGTACATTTTAAATCTAGAGATACACTGCTTTTCCTTTAAAAGCTGATTTGCGCTAGGACCATTTCTCAATCATTAATATATATTAGATTGATTTGGCGAATAACGCAGTATAAAAAGAAACTATAAAGTTATAATTTATCTGATCTGTCGGAGCAAGTGAGAATGTTAAAAATATTTATAGATAGTTTTCTATCAGTAATAAATATTTTTTAGGAGGTAAGATAAAACTATATGCAACTCATTTGAAATTTAGGGCGTTTGAAAATTACTAACTAATCTTTAAAAATTCTAGTTTTACTGACTCATCTTGTTAGAATAATATTCAAAATTTATAAAATCCTCAATAATTATTTTTATTATTTTATTATTAATTTTAATTTATTTAATTCTATTGATTATCATTTAATCCTTTTTAATTTTCTAATTAAATTGAGATGTTTTTTTACACTTAATGTGGGCTTTAATTGCTCTCATCACGGTGATGTGAATGTTGGGAATTCCAACTTTCACCTACACCTTACATCTATATATATAGTGTTGTATACATATTTACAAATATATACACACACTCGTAGGAAGGGGAGTTCCGGTCGTACCTTGGGGTGGTATATCCGATTAATCCGCACGAAGGACGGAAATTCGCCTTAAGACAGTGCCTCGCACGCTTCCGGATTAATTTTATTTCCGTTTATTTTTATCTACAATTTCTGAAATTTTCATAGCAATTAAAAGTAAGTTCTGTTATTCAAATTTAAATATAAACTAGTTAGATAATTTAATCACAAACAGATTTAGTGCGATTATTTTTCTAACACATCTTTTATGCATTCGCACATTCGTATGCACATTCGTACACCCCACTTTTATTTGTTATTTATTTTATCTGATTACTCAATCTCTACCATCCATTGAATTGCAATATTTTAGGTTAAAAACTAAGTGATTGAACAAACACTATGACATGCATTTTAAAAAAACATTTTGGGTCACATATCCTTACAAACTGCATGACTTGGAACGAGTCAAGTGCTCATGGAATTCCAGGCCATGATATATTTACATAATTATACAATCACATGATAACTCATATGTGACTAGAAATTTTTATAAAGGAATGTTAGCAATATGTATCCGTCACGAATGGTGGGTTTTAAAAAAACGCGTCTAATAATTTTATAAAAATGCAAAAAATATATGAAGGAAATAAAAATAAGATAAAACAATAAAATAAAATAAAATAAAAACTTCTAAATTCTATGGATGGAGTGAATTTGCTGCAGTATCGAGTTTCCTCTAGAAGAAAATTTTCCAGGTGACATCGAAAGCATCTCCTTTGATCAAATTGGGACAAAATTAACTGACTTCATATACGTGGAATTCCAAGCCTGGACAATGATCCAGAGACTAATGCTTTATTCGCGTTATCCAAAATATAGTTGATGAGTCTGATTTGTTCAAAGACTAATGTTTTACGCGTGTTATCTAAAATATAATTTATGAGTCTGATTTTAATAAAATAGCAGTTAGATATTATTTGATTATTGGATCTCTATCGTACCTCTAATGAGTTACAGTTTTTTTAGGTTAAAAACTAAGTGATTGAATTAATTAACAATATGATATGCATTTTAAAAAAATATTTTGGGTCACATATCCTTACAAACTGCATGACTTGGAACGAGTCAAGTGCTCATGGAATTCCAGGCCATGATATTTACATAATTATACAATCACATGATAACTCATCTGTGACTAGAAATTAGTATAAAGGAATGTTAGCAATATGTATCCGTCACGAATGGTTTAAAATGCAAAAATATATGGACGGAATAAAAATAAGATAAAACAAAAAGAATAAAATAAAATAAAAACTTCTAAATTCTATGGATGGAGTTAATTTGCTGCAGTGTCCAGTTTCCTCTAGAAGAAATTTTTCCAGGTGACCTCGAAATTAAGCATCTCCTTCGATCAAATTGGGACAAAATTAATTGACTTCATATATGTGGAATTCCAAGCTAGCCTGGACATTGATCCAAAGACTAATACATTAAGGACCCGTTTGGTGACGGGATAAGACATCATGCTAGCTATTTTAGGGACAAGGGATAAGTATAAAGTATAGAACTAATGTAAAAAAGCATTTGGAATGATTCCAGAAATAAAAGATTTTGTGTTTGGTATGAGAATGAGGAATAAGAGGAATAAAGAGTTTTAATTAGGATAAATTACTTTTTTACCCTCAAACTTTATTATGTAATAATGAGGCGAGAGATAGTGCCTTGGTAGACATAGGAGGGTATTTAAGAAAAAAGTAAGAGGGTGGTTGAGAAGAGCGAGAACAGTAATTCTTACTTATTCTAATTGTACTGGAACAAACTATACTGATTGATTCCTGGTGCGTTTGGAAGAACAAGAGGTATATCCCCTCTATTCCCGGTTCTAGACCGAATCCGAAATATAGCTGATGAGTCTAATTTTAATAAAATAGTAGTTACTTATTGTAACGACTCGGCTTACTAGTAATAATAATTTGTTGGATCTAGATCAACGAACCAAAATGCTTAACCTTGGTTATTATTACTAGTTTCTATTGTCTCTTAAATATATACCGTCCAATTATAATTTTATTTTCATCTGATATGGTACTATTGGAGTACTGTCACAGTTATTTGTTCGACATTTCTGAAAAACTCAATTATTATTACAATAATATTTAGTCTTTTATATTTTCAATCAAAACTCATTTTAATCTGATGTTACATTAGAAAACTTTGAATAGAATAAAAATAAGATAAGATAACATGTGATAATAAGATTTGAACAAGCAAAAAAAATATTTTTATTTATCACTACAACAAAACTATATATGCTATAGCGACACTTTTAAGTGCTTCTAAAATCTGAAAAAAATATCACTAGCAAAAATACCGACACTTATAATTAGTGTCGCTATATGTGCAGTCGCTAGAATGTATAGCGACACATTATTATAATGTGTTCTAAAAATATGTCTATATAGCTTAATTTTGAATATAGATAAAATATAAATATCACAAGAATATGCCCATATAATCTAATTTTGTTGTTGTGTATGTGGACTGTAGAGTTAGAAGTGACCGATGAAAACGTCCCCTTTGATCAAATTAAATATGGGACAAGAATAATTAACTTTTTATATGTGAAATTCCAAGCTATATATATATGACAATGATTCAAAGACTAATACTTTACGCGCTTTGTAAATATATCTAAAATATAGTTTACGAGTTTGATTTACGTATAAATGTATATAAATTTTTGTTAGTTGCACGTTTGGTTTTTTTGTGAAATGATGGTTATGCTTACTTTAGTCGCTGGGCTATTTGCAGCAATTTTTATTGGTTTTCTTTCTATTGTTCTCTTTTTTTATTTTTTAATTTATATACATGAAAAATCATCCTATGCTTTAAATTTAGGGAATATTTGGTTTTGCTTTTTAAAGTTGATTTGCGCTAGGACTATTTCTCAATAACACAGTATAAGAAATAACTATGTAGTATAATTTATCTGACTTTTATGTACCTGGGAGCAAAAAAATGTTAAAATATTTGTAGGTAAATCTTTTATCAGTACTAGAAAGAAAATTTAGGTAAGATAAAACTGTACGCAACTGACTTGAAATTTAATTAGGCGCGTGATTTGAAAATTACTATCTAGTGTTCATTGTCTGTTCAAACACACACAGAGCTCAAGATCATTCAATGATATGAGATTTGTCTCGCTAATTCTGTCATCTAGATCCAGACTCAGCTGAGACTCGTCACACACTTCCGACTGATGATTGACTGTGATACTAAATATAACGATCCGACCTACTAGCAATAATAACTCGTTGGATCTAAACCGTCAGTCCAAAATACTTAAGTCCAATTATAATTACTAGTGTCTATTGTCTTTTATAAATAAATTACAATCTCATTCCTATCCGATATAAAATTATTGAAATGTTATAATTATTTGTTCCACTTCTTAGGAAAACGATGGTTTTGCTTGGTTTAATTGCGAAGCAACTGGCAGCATCTTTTTAAATGGTTTTTTTTTTTTATTCTCCTCTTTCTGCAGTTTTCTTTTTTTAAATTGGTATACATGAAAAATCGTCATATATTCTAATTTTAGAAAAAAAAAAATTGGTTTGGTCTTTTAAAGTTGATTTGTTCCAGAACTATATCATGTTTTATTGTATTGATTTTATGAATATCATAGTATACAGCAAGAATGAATAATGCTATCGTACACGTTAAATCGGCTGTAACATACACATAGCATTCATCAAAATATAATTTTTTTGATTAGTCACTTAAAATAAAATATAAAATATACATTTTATTTGGAGTGTACAAAAAATATTTTTCAAACAAGAATTAGTCATAGACCCAATAAATACATCATGTTGCCATTCAATTCCTTGCATTTATTGTTTAATTAATAGTTTAAAATTGTTCGGATCATGCTTTTAAATTTCCACGTCAACCTTATTAACTCAACTGTTATGCTCCGATACCATCAATTTGATCGATTCAGCCACGCGTACATACTCACCGAGTTAATAGGACCTCTTCCTACCCGCTCGAAATGATGATACATCTAACGGTACATCATGCACAAAAAAATACATATAATATTTAATAAATATTTATTTTTGTATTTTATCCTTTAATTTTTAGAGTTCTCTATTATGTTTGCCCCTTGAAATTAAAGTTACAGCACTTTATAATTTTATCATAACTTTGTGCATAAATTGTATGGTGTAGCTAATAAACATATTAAGACAGTCATTATATATTTAAAAATAATGAAAATATCTAAAAATCTTATATTTTTTCTTAAATTTGAAACTTAATGAAAGAGATACCCACTATATACTAATTTTTTAAAAAAACATTTTAAGGGTAAACTAAGTATATTAATAATTACCATCTGTACAATATAATTTATGCATGAAATAGTGACGGTAATAGTGCTTAGTTAAGCAGTGATACAACTTAAATTTTAAGATAATTTAAGATAACAAAATAGAGGTCTATAAAAGATAGAGAAGTAAAGTGCAAAAACGGCTATTTATATAAAGGATATACCTCAGAAAAAAAAAAAAAAAAAAAAATATTAATATATCGGTGTAACACAGTACAACTTACAAAAATGTTAATTGAGAATTCCCTATACTATGGATCACCGTGAAATGGGCCCCTAAACTTTTTGTTTTTGTGCTTTATTGAGCCCCTTTAATTGGGTAAAATATACATAGAGCCCCTCGACTATAGTTCATTCGAAATGACACCTTGTAAGGAAGGGTGAAAGCGAAATTATAAATTAAATAATTATCCAATTCTTATAAAAATTATTTTGGACTCTCAATTTTTATGAATTAAATAATTAATTTTCCTCTTGTATGTATTATAATTAAAAATTAATCGCTAATAAATAGATTTATAGTTGAATCCTATTCGATTTGAATAAATATTTAAATCTGTTAGAAATAAATTAATTAAGATTTAAATATTAATTATAGTATAAATCTAATTAGATTAGAATTTGTATAGTTTTTTATTTAAGCTCTAAATATAGCATTGGTGCTTATTGTTTTGACCGTGGTGATATAATTTAACCACACTCATATATTATAATTAATGTTTTTGATTTTTAACAAGACGAGAGAGGTGAGTGATATTCAAGAAAAGAGCTCGAAGTTTTCTGCACTTATAGAAGAAGAGAAAAATGTGAGAGAGATTTAAAAAGACGGTTCGAGTTGAAGTTATTTTGTATAGAAGAAGAATCAGATGTAATTATTCTTTTAGTTAATTAATCTTATTTTTCTATATTTTTTATTATGCTTTTTTTTTCTTTTTTATGGTTATAATCAGTTTTTGCTGAAAATACAAGTTTATGATAAAAATTTGATTTAACATTTTCGTTGCTAAATTTCAACAATCGATACTTGATGAGCAGTAATCGATCTAAAAGCGAATTGCGGATTCATAAAATCTGCTACTAGAACAAATACCAAATTTTCAACACTATAATTTTTTAAGTAAATGTAGAGGTGTAACATTAGTCATATCGGGCTGGCCCACATTTTTCCGGAGTAAAACAAGCCCAAAGGCGGCTCGTCATAGCACGGATTTGAATATGTGCCGGAACCATTTTGGCCCGGCCCGATATTTTATTTTTTATTTTTAAATCTTTAAATTTTGTTAATTTTATTTTGAAAAAGTAATTTTTATCAAGTAGATATGTAATTATATATTCAGTAATTAATTTTCAGAAAATTTAAATAAAATTATTCAAATTTTAAATAAAAAATTTCAATTTTTTTTTTAAATAGGCTCTCCCTTTAATTACCTTTCCATCTAAGGTTAATTAATTTTAACCTTTAAAACCATGAAATTGATGCCGTTAATTAATTCTATAACTATTTTTACTATAGATTCAATTTGAGGAAGTTTAAAAGCCCTTGTTAGCAAATTCAAATTAATTAAAAATCAAAATATTATCCATCTTGAGTACCACTTTGTTGCTTGCATCTTGTTCATTTGTATATCCATATACGGCAAACTCAACAACGACTCTCCCTTCATCTAATTCTTTCAATTCAATACTCTAATTTCTAAACATATATATATATATATATATATATATATATATATATATATATAGAGAGAGAGAGAGAGAGAGAGAGAGAGAGAGAGAGAGAGAGAGAGAGAGAGAGAGAGAGAGCTAATAGTTTTAAAAGTAAAAGTCATTGGTGTTTGTAGGTTTCGACCCTTGGATGAAGAGATGGATGGTTAGGATAATAGTAGTCTTTCAGAATTTAGTAGATGCATGGTTGGTGGAATAGCTTGATCTAAAGGGTTGAATTAGTCAGAGAATAGATTCACGGTGAAAAACTTATAAGCACAAAGTAGTTGATATTTTTAAAAGCACCATAGCCCGACTCTAGAGATTTGAGAGAGAGAGAGAGAGAGAGAGAGAGAGAGAGAGAGTTGGGCTAGACTACTAGCAAACGAATTCCGTAGATATTGATTTGTCTTCGAGTATAGAGTTTTTAAATTAAAGTTCGGCACCGTTGGATATGGTCTTTACCATTTGAAATATTAAAAAGTCAAATTTCAAATATACTCTAAATCCTGGAGATATGTGAAGTACATAGTATCTGCTTGTTCTAGAGGGTTAATTACACTATTGGTCCTCAGTGTTTACCTAATTTGTCACTTTAATCCCTAACAGTTTTCCTTCTTCTTTTTTTTTTTGGCAATCAGGTAGCCATATTTATTATTTATAAAGTAGTTAGCGTTAAAATAGTTACTAAATTTGACAAAATTCGCCACATGGTTAGTATATGCTAACATCGAAAATATTGTTTAGTGATAAAAGATAAAGCAACAATTTTCATCAGAGTTAATAAATTTTTTAACAGCAGAGAATTAATTGAAATAAATGATGAAGTTTAGGTATTTGATTGCAAAAATTAAAGAGTCATAGACAAAAGCAAAAAATTAAGTAAAAGTTGGGGACCAATGATGCAATTAGCCTAATTCTAAAGAAGAGTAAACGCAATTTCATTTTTGTTTTTCTTTTTTTTTTGAGAACAAATTGTACTACAATCCCCCATAAGAGTTAAAATAATAACAAGCAGCCAAAAGTATATATATATAATAAAAATATATATATATACTATATATATAACAAATATATATATATATATAATATATATAAAATATTTATAATCAATACAGTAACAATTGTGAGAAAACACTTAAAAATTCATTTCCACATACATGATTGATAATATATATTAGTATTTACACAAAATTATTCAACTTTTACTATATATAATCTTAGTGCATCTCACTTGCGAGCAAAATACTTAAAGTACATCTTATCAATCATGTAGAAGTAAGTATTTCTCCAAGAAGATTTGAAAAGTAAGACACCATAAACTCCCCAAAATCCCACAACAAATCCCAATACTATACCAAGATAAAATTCTATATTCTCCAAGCCACCACTGTGTTTCTTCTCAGGAGCATATGTTGGTTCATTTCCAGAGCAATTCTTCAAAATCGGGAAACCACAAAGATAGGGATTGCCAGCATATATAGTTGGATCAACTAGTGTCTGCATTTGATCTCCAGAGGGAATCCTTCCCGAGAGGTTATTGTATGATAAATTTAAGCTTTCCAAAGATGTTATGGTCGCCATACTTTGGGGGATGGTTCCATTTAATTCATTCATGGAAAGATCGAGAGACTCCAAAGACTGTAAGTTTCCTATCTTATTCGGAATCCTTCCCGTTAAGTGATTTCTTGATAAGTTCAAATTGTTCAGCTTGAATAGACCGACTATTTCATTAGGGATCGCACCATGAAAATTGTTACCTGAGAGGTCTATGCTCTTCTGAAGAAAGAGGTTCTTGGAATATTGAAGATTCAACCCTTTTGTTGTAATATATAATCTTTCACTGTTATAATGTATATATGCCGCATAGAGTAATATACATCCTTTGCATGTTGGTGTTGGGATCCCAATACCAAAATCAAAAAGTATCTGAGGCATATATTCGGGTAACTTGGTTGAAGCCATCGCAGAGAAATTACCAAAAGATTGGGGTATGTATCCTGATAAATTATTCCAAGAAAGATCTAAGATTTGAAGATTCTCGAGTTGTCCGAGCTCTACAGGAATGTTGCCGACAAACATATTGGACATCAACCGAAGTATTGTAAGCTCTGTTAACTTTCCTAACCATGTAGGTATCTCGCCCGATAACTTATTTTGCCCGAGATCAAGTAATATTAATGGGCAATACTGTAGAGAAGAAGGAAGTTCTCCATATATACTGTTATTGTTTAAGTGCAAGAACTCAAGATTACTAACAGAGCCCAATGAATGAGGAAGTTGTCCTGATAGCTTGTTATTGGATAAGTTTATAAGAATCAAACTCTTTGATGCACCATTCCAGCAATTTGGCAGCTCACCAAATAAATTGTTGTTCGACAAGTCAAGTATGGACAAATATTGCATGCTGCATATAGATGATGAAATCTTACCACTTATGGAGTTGTTCGACAAAAAAATGGCGTCTAGATTTAGCTTGAAGAAAGACCGTGGAAGTAATCCAGTAAACATATTGCTTGAGATATCAAGCCATATCAAAGAATTAGGTAAAAATGGTAAGAATCCATGTAAATAGTTAGAAGCTAAACGTAACACCTCTAATGATGTCCTATTTTCCAAGGAAGATGGCAACACACCACTAATTTGGTTATTGGAAAGGTCTAAGAAGAGAATAGGTGAAGGTATGTCCCAAA
The DNA here is from genome assembly GCA_029168755.2 of Tillandsia fasciculata. Lineage (NCBI taxonomy): Eukaryota > Viridiplantae > Streptophyta > Magnoliopsida > Poales > Bromeliaceae > Tillandsia > Tillandsia fasciculata. The sequence continues at coordinate 1,559,124 of CM054950.1, forward strand.
ACCAATCAGGAATAGTTTCTGCAATCCGAGTGTTCGACAAATTCAAGACTTCAATTTCTTGTTGAAATTGGAGCCATTTTGGAAATCGTGGACCCAATCGACATGTGCTGAAATCTAATACTTGTGCTTGAAACGGAGGCACCCAATTATCCCCCACCTTCAAATGAAGAGCTGTACCACTCGCCTCTATTACCTTTAATCTTGTTAAGTTCATAAGATGAGTTTCTAGAATAACCCCAGCAAACGAATTTCCAGAAAGATAAAGAAAAGTTAGATTCGATAATTTATGTATCCCTACAGGTATCGAACCATTGAGAAAGTTATTCCTGACATTGAGATATATAAGACTTGTCATATGTTCGAGCCAACCAGACAAATTTCCCGTCATATTTGTGTTATCCAAATCCAATATTTGCCAATTATTAGGAGGGACGCAAGAGAGTACTGATATAAATTCGTTTATATCTCTATCAATATTGATTCCCGATAAAATTAAAGTGTCCAATCTGCAAAGATTATTGATTGAATTTGCTATCGGGCCCTCCAAGTTGTTGTATGCTAGTATCAAGGAAGTAAGAAGAGTAAAATTGTTTAGTTCGACAGGAATAGGGCCGGAGATATCATTGCAGCAGAGATTGAGATATGTCAAACTAGTGAAGTTCAAAAGCCATCTGGGCCAGGGGGAGTTGAAGTTGTTGGAATTGAGATCAAGTGTGCTCAAACTTGTTAAGTTAAAATCAGAAATGGGGTCAGGATTTCCTGGAAGTTCGCACAACTCTAAGCGGAGAACTTGCAATGAAGACAACATGTTTACAGCTTGTAACCAATCATCCGCATTCGATAGCATTGAATAGCTCAAGTCAAGGTACTTCAATGAAGATAGACCTTTGATCCACAAAAGCTTGCCAAGAGATGTGGCTCCATAGGAGTAATAACTAGCACCAAGGTCAAGATAACGAAGAGTTGACAAGTTTCCGAGTTCTGGAGGTATCCCACTAGTAAAACCAGCAGTAGAGAGGTTAAGATATCTTAACTTCTTATATGAAGCAATGAAATTAGGGAAACTGGTATTAAAGTCATTCATACTGAGATCTAAGTGTTTCAAGTGGCTTAAAGAAAGCAATGACGAATTGACCTCACCGCGTAGACCCATGTAGCTCGGGTAAGAAAAAGTTCCATTGGGGCTTCTGAGGTTGAGCTTCTCAACTCTGCCGGTCTTATTGTTGCACCGAACTCCCTTCCATGTGCAGCAGTCAGAGCCTTCCCAAGAAGACAAGCGATCCAGAGGATCCACGACGCCGGATTTGAACGCGAGAAGTGCCTCGCGCTCTACACTGAAGCATCCATGCGTCTCCGAAATTTGCTTTCCCAAAAGCCAGCCCATGAATAATATTACCAAAAGCTGCATGCTTGTAGTTTTAAACCTCGACATGCTTCAATCACCAGAAGCTTTCTATTAAAAGGTATATAAGATTACTAGCTCAAGCTATGTATATATATAGTAGCTATAGTATAGATTGGTCAAATTTTGAATGGAATCTTGGGGCTAATTAATTTGGTCCAATTTGGCCCTATTTGTAGGATGTAGCTTGCTGGATGAAGTATTTTATAAGTAGAACATTTAGAAAAAAATAATATATTAAAGTTTTGTTAGTTTCTATTTATGGTAGAATTTGGAATACCAAATTACAACTTATATATACCGCTGGCCTCAAAATTTTGTTTCTAATTTTCACTGCTACATACGCGCAAGATTTTTTTCTCTAATCACAAGTTCAATTAATTCAATGACTGCTGCTGAAAATAAAAGTTGTAGAACTGAAAAGAATTAAATATTCTACATGCTTATTTGATTTGTGCCATGCCATTTTTTTTAATGAAAACTCATGTTAAATAATTAATTTAACCTAGTGGAAATTTAATTCTCTATTTATTAATATAAGGCATCATCGATCAAAATATATTATAGCTAGGGCTGGCATTCTTGCTTCATGTTCGCAAGCTAGCTAACTCGTGTTTGGCTTGAAATGAGATCGATCGCTCGTTTAATAAACGAGCCAAACGTAAGCTGAATTTTTCAACTTGAAATCTTAATGAGTTGAACACGAGCTTGGGTCAACTCACTCGTGTTCGACTTGAAATAGCACAAATATGTGTGTGTATAGAACTAGGCTATTATACTATTAATAATACCAAGTTTTTCTCCGTTAGATCTACCTTTTTGATCATTTCCACCCCTTAGATTATACTATTATTCCAACCACCCACTAAACTCTAGTGTTCCACTATTATTCTAACCGCACATCCCTTTATCCAAGAGCTAAAACCTTAATAACACCAATAATTTAGTGCCATTAATAGCATAATATTCTAGTTATATATATATATATATATATATATATATATATATATATATATATATAGAGGGTTCGGCTACTATACTCTTATGAGTAAAATCCTTTCGTACTCATAAGTTTTTATCACTTGGATGAAAGAATGTGCGGTTAAGATTATAGTAGTTCCTATGATTTATACTATTTCACTAACAACCTAGCAAACCATAGGGGGACCACTATCATCCTAACCGCACATTCCTTCATCCAAGTGCGAAAAAATTATGAGTACAAAGGAGTTTACACTCATAAGAGCATAGTAGCCCTATGTGTATATATATATATATATATATATATATATATATATATATATATATATATATATATATATATATATATATATATATATAGGGACGAAGCCAGAATTTAATCTTGAGGGGGGCCAAAATATATTCAAATAAAAATTTTAGCACATAAATATAATTTTATCTAATCAATTTTTTTAATAAAAATTATTAATTTAATAATTAATGTAAAAATATTAAAATTAATTTTTAATTTACAGACGTTTAATTTTTAATTATTTTATTTATATTTTTATATTCAAATAATTATAAATTTTACTAAATCTAACAGTAATTCAGTTAGTGATCGAATTCTTAGTATTTTTAATAAATAAAATTATAGCATTTAATGTAGATCGAAGAGCTATTAAATTTTTAATATAATATTTTATTTTGTTAAATAAAATAGCTCACTAGTTAGAAATTAAAAAAAAATATAAAACAAAAAATTTAGATTTAAAGGATGTATTTCAAAATACCTTATAAGTATGAGACTTTTAATATATTTTACCTATTTAAAATGCATACAAAGAAGAAAAAAGAAAATTATATTGGAATAAAAAATTATTAAACAAATATTAAAAAGTTGAGAGGGCCAAGACTATCTAAAAAGGAAAAACAGTTAAATTGATTCTTAGTACTATTAAGCAATATTAAAAAATTGAGGAGTGCCATGGCACTTTGGGCCTTAATATTGCTTCGTCCCTGTATATATATATATATATACAGGGACGAAGCAATATTAAGGCCCAAAGTGCCATGGCTAATAGTATATATATATACTATTATAGGGACTATTAATAGTATAGTCCGGCTACTATACTATTAATAGTTTAAGTTATTGATGTTATCAAGTTTTCTATTCTTAGATCAACTCCTTTGATTATTTTCACTCGTTAGATTTTACTATTTTTCCAACCACCTATTAAAACCAAGGGGCCCACTATCATCTCAACCACATATCTTTTAATCTAAGGATTAAAAATTTAATAGTATTAATGACTTGGTACTATTAATAGTATTCCGGCCTAGCTCTCTTTCTCTCTCTCTCTCTCTCTCTCTCTCTCTCTCTCTCTCTCTCTCTCTCTCTCTCTCTATATATATATATAATATATATATATATATATATATATATATATATATATATATATATATATATGGGTTAATTGCATACGGCTTCCTGTAAACATATCAACTTTTTATATTTATTTCTTCAAAAATTCAACGTTATTCATATATATCCCTACCGTCTATCTCTGTTAGAAAAATCTAGTTAACCATAGGTTAAATACTTAATATTGGTTAGTTAGTGTGATAAATTTATCTTTTTATCCTTCCAGATATTACAGTTGGAATTTTTGGACGGACATTTTTGAAAAGGTAAAACTGTCATTTCACATATAATCTGTTAAAAAATAAACAGTGAACTAACGATAATAAACCGGAGGGATATATATGAATAACTTAGAATTTTTGAAAGGATAAATATGAAAAGTTGAACTTTGTAGAGATATATTTGTTATTCGATATATTTACAGAAAGCCGTATACAATTAACTATATATATATATATATAACTAGGAATAATAACTCGCATCTGATGCAAAACTATTGGATTTTTTTTTTTTTAGGAGAAAAAGGTAAAATGTTACCCGCTTTGTTTATTTATTTTTTTTTTTTTTATGTAAAACAATTAGATTTCGAACTTGGGATCTCGAGTACCAATCATCAAATTAATTCTTTGCCGCTTGCGCTAGAGACAGTCGGTAGACTATATATTGAGATATTACGGATAGCAAAAGAACAATATATCTAATACCAACGGTAAAGATCGAACGGTAAAGATCGAACACATTAAAAATAATAATTTGTTCGAGTTAAATCACTGATTCAAAATATTTAAATTCAATTGTTATTACAAGAATGTGTAGTTGTTATATTTTCAATTAAAATTTCTTTCAAATCTAATTTGGAACAATTGTGGCCTTACAATAAAAATCTTTGGATAGAATAAAAATAAGATAAGATAACATGGAAATAAGATTTGAACGAATATATATATATTCTAAGATATGTGGACGGTAGAGTTAGAGGTGAACAATGAAAGCGTCCCCTTTTGATGAAATTGCATATGGGACAAGAATATTTAACTTCACGTATGTGGAATTCCAAGCCACGTCAATGATCCAAAGACTAATGATCGATCTACGTTCATGCTTTGTAAGATATATACCTAAAAATATATATAGTTGACGAATCTGATTTACATATAAATAGTAGTTAGTTACTTGTTTGGCTTTTTGTGAAATGATGGTTAATTTTGCTTACTTTAATCATATATTTTATTTCTATTTTAGTGAATAAACATGAAAAATCATCGTACATTTTAAATCTAGGGATACACTGCTTTTGCTTTAAAAGCTGATTTGCGCTAGGACCATTTCTCAATCATTAATATATATTAGATTGATTTGGCGAATAACGCAGTATAAAAATAAACTATAAAGTTATAATTTATCTGATCTATCGGAGCAAGTGAGAATGTTAAAAATATTTACAGATAATTTTCTATCAGTAATTAATATTTTTTAGGAGGTAAGATAAAACTATATGCAACTCATTTGAAATTTAAGGCGTTTGAAAATTACTAACTAATCTTTAAAAATTCTAGTTTTACTGACTCATCTTTTATGCATTCGCACATTCGTATGCACATTCGTACACCCCACTTTTATTTGTTGTTTATTTTATCTGATTACTCAATCTCTACCATCCATTAAATTGCAATATTTTTAGGTTAAAAACTAAGTGATTGAATTAACAATATGATATGCATTTTAAAAAAACATTTTGGGTCACATATCCTTACAAACTGCATGACTTGGAACGAGTCAAGTGCTCATGAAATTCCAGGCCATGATATTTACATAATTAATTATACAATCACATGATAACTCATCTGTGACTACAAATTAGTATAAATGAATGTTAGCAATATGTATCCGTCACGAATGGTTTAAAATGCAAAAATATATGGACGGAATAAAAATAAGATAAAACAAAGAAAATAAAATAAAATAAAAACTTCTAAATTCTATGGATGGAGTTAATTTGCTGCAGTGTCCAGTTTCCTCTAGAAGAAATTTTTCCAGGTGACCTCGAAATTAAGCATCTCCTTCGATCAAATTGGGACAAAATTAATTGACTTCATATATGTGGAATTCCAAGCTAGCCTGGACATTGATCCAAAGACTAATACATTAAGGACCCGTTTGGTGACGGGATAAGACATCATGCTAGCTATTTTAGGGACAAGGGATAAGTATAAATTACAGAACTAATGTAAAAAAGCATTTGGAATGATTCCAGAAATAAAAGATTTTGTGTTTGGTATGAGAATGAGGAATAAGAGGAATAAAGAGTTTTAATTAGGATAAATTACTTTTTTACCCTCAAACTTTATTATGTAATAATGAGGCGAGAGATAGTGCCTTGGTAGACATAGGAGGGTATTTAAGAAAAAAGTAAGAGGGTGGTTGAGAAAAGCGAGAACAGTAATTCTTATTTATTCTAGTTGTACTGGAACAAACTATACTGATTGATTCCTGGTGCGTTTGGAAGAACAAGAGGTATATCCCCTCTATTCCCGGTTCTAGACCGAATCCGAAATATAGCTGATGAGTCTAATTTTAATAAAATAGTAGTTACTTATTGTAACGACTCGGCTTACTAGTAATAATAATTTGTTGGATCTAGATCAACGAACCAAAATGCTTAACCTTGGTTATTATTACTAGTTTCTATTGTCTCTTAAATATATACCGTCCAATTATAATTTTATTTTCATCTGATATGGTACTATTGGAGTACTGTCACAGTTATTTGTTCGACATTTCTGAAAAACTCAATTATTATTACAATAATATTTAGTCTTTTATATTTTCAATCAAAACTCATTTTAATCTGATGTTACATTAGAAAACTTTGAATAGAATAAAAATAAGATAAGATAACATGTGATAATAAGATTTGAACAAGCAAAAAAAATATTTTTATTTATCACTACAACAAAACTATATATGCTATAGCGACACTTTTAAGTGCTTCTAAAATCTGAAAAAAATATCACTAGCAAAAATACCGACACTTATAATTAGTGTCGCTATATGTGCAGTCGCTAGAATGTATAGCGACACATTATTATAATGTGTTCTAAAAATATGTCTATATAGCTTAATTTTGAATATAGATAAAATATAAATATCACAAGAATATGCCCATATAATCTAATTTTGTTGTTGTGTATGTGGACTGTAGAGTTAGAAGTGACCGATGAAAACGTCCCCTTTGATCAAATTAAATATGGGACAAGAATAATTAACTTTTTATATGTGAAATTCCAAGCTATATATATATATGACAATGATTCAAAGACTAATACTTTACGCGCTTTGTAAATATATCTAAAATATAGTTTACGAGTTTGATTTACGTATAAATGTATATAAATTTTTGTTAGTTGCACGTTTGGTTTTTTTGTGAAATAATGGTTATGCTTACTTTAGTCGCTGGGCTATTTGCAGCAATTTTTATTGGTTTTCTTTCTATTGTTCTCTTTTTTTATTTTTTAATTTATATACATGAAAAATCATCCTATGCTTTAAATTTAGGGAATATTTGGTTTTGCTTTTTAAAGTTGATTTGCGCTAGGACTATTTCTCAATAACACAGTATAAGAAATAACTATGTAGTATAATTTATCTGACTTTTATGTACCTGGGAGCAAAAAAATGTTAAAATATTTGTAGGTAAATCTTTTATCAGTACTAGAAAGAAAATTTAGGTAAGATAAAACTGTACGCAACTGACTTGAAATTTAATTAGGCGCGTGGTTTGAAAATTACTATCTAGTGTTCATTGTCTGTTCAAACACACACAGAGCTCAAGATTATTCAATGATGTGAGATTTGTCTCGCTAATTCTGTCATCTAAATTCAGACTCAGCTGAGACTCGTCACACACTTCCGACTGATGATTGACTGTGATACTAAATATAACGATCCGACCTACTAGCAATAATAACTCGTTGGATCTAAACCGTCAGTCCAAAATACTTAAGTCCAATTATAATTACTAGTGTCTATTGTCTTTTATAAATAAATTACAATCTCATTCCTATCCGATATAAAATTATTGAAATGTTATAATTATTTGTTCCACTTCTTAGGAAAACGATGGTTTTGCTTGGTTTAATTGCGAAGCAACTGGCAGCATCTTTTTAAATGGTTTTTTTTTTTTATTCTCCTCTTTCTGCAGTTTTCTTTTTTTAAAATTGGTATACATGAAAAATCGTCATATATTCTAATTTTAGAAAAAAAAAAATTGGTTTGGTCTTTTAAAGTTGATTTGTTCCAGAACTATATCATGTTTTATTGTATTGATTTTATGAATATCATAGTATACAGCAAGAATGAATAATGCTATCGTACACGTTAAATCGGCTGTAACATACACATAGCATTCATCAAAATATAATTTTTTTTTATTAGTCACTTAAAATAAAATATAAAATATACACTTTATTTGAAGTGTACAAAAAATATTTTTCAAACAAGAATTAGTCATAAACCCAATAAATACATCATGTTGCCATTCAATTCCTTCTATTTATTGTTTAATTAATAGTTTAAAATTGTTCGGAACATGCTTTTAAATTTCCACGTCAACCTTATTAACTCAACTGTTCTGATACCATCAATTTTATCGATTCAGCCACGCGTACATACTCACCGAGTTAATAGGACCTCTTCCTACCAGCTCGAAATGATGATACATCTAACGGTACATCATGCACAAAAAAATACATATAATATTTAATAAATATTTATTTTTGTACTTTATCCTTTAATTTTTAGAGTTCTCTATTATGTTTGCCCCTTGAAATTAAAGTTACAGCACTTTATAATTTTATCATAACTTTGTGCATAAATTGTGTGGTGTAGCTAAATAAACATATTAAGACAGTCATTATATATTTAAAAATAATGAAAATATCTAAAAATTTTATATTTTTTCTTAAATTTGAAACTTAATGAAAGAGATACCCATTATATACTAATTTTTTAAAAAAACATTTTAAGGGTAAACTAAGTATATTAATAATTACCATCTATACAATATAATTTATGCATAAAATAGTGACGATAATAGTGCTTAGTTAAGCAGTGATACAACTTAAATTTTAAAATAATTTAAAATAACAAAATAGAGATCTATAAAAGATAGAAAGGTAAAGTGCAAAAACGGCTATTTGTATAAAGGATATACCTCAGAAAAAAAAAAAAAAAAAAAAAAATATTAATATATCGGTGTAACACAGTACAACTTACAAAAATGTTAATTGAGAATTCCCTATACTATGGATCACCGTGAAATGGGCCCCTAAACTTTTTGTTTTTGTGCTTTATTGAGCCCCTTTAATTGGGTAAAATATACATAGAGGCCCTCGACTATAGTTCATTCGAAATGACACCTTGTAATGAAGGGTGAAAGCGAAATTATAAATTAAATAATTATCCAATTCTTATAAAAATTATTTTGGACTCTCAATTTTTATGAATTAAATAATTAATTTTCCTCTTGTATGTATTATAATTAAAAATTAATCGCTAATAAATTGTCACGCCCCGAGTTTTGAAAAGCAGGCTAAATTTTTTTTTTTTTTTTTTGTAAATCAGAGTTCACAAATCCGGGCGTAACAGACCGCCACATGTATAGTAAATTTCCTGCCCAACTGGACAGAGCCTTTCCTATACATGCACGGCTAACCATAAACAGTCAATACCAGAGTAGTCTAAACTACGCATGCAAAAACTAGTCAATATATAATAATTAAACTGAAATGCGGAAAACAAAATATACTGACTACATAGGGGTCGATACTATCGCAATCGTCTCACCAACGTGTCCCGGCATCCCAACACCCGACCGACCTGAAAAATGGTCACCCAGGGGGTGTGAGATATACTGTACATGTATCCCAGTGGGCACGACGAGCCGAGAAATAGCTAATCGTACCTACTGGGTACTAAAATCTGCGGATAGTAAGAGTCAATAGGAAAAGCTGAAAAACATAAATGTCTACTAATAATCAGAATCCACAGATAGGCTAACTAGGCAGGTAATCAATCATAAGGACTATAGATAAGAAATACTGTAAATCAGGATATGTCAGTGATAATCACTCATGAAAGCGGTAGATCATATATGCTGGAAATCAAAGGTATCCACAATAATCATGCATAAGGAACTGCAAGTGATAAAAGTATGTCTACCGATACTAATACTGGAAATAACTGAGCAACAGTACAAGGTAAAAGTAATGCGTCAATAAGGAAACTACCAAACACCCAATCAAAAGCCACCATATTGGTCAACAAGACCTCAGGGACACCTTGCCGAACCTGGCACCAACCTGGCTGACATACTCCGGCACCCTCGGGCACTAACCTGGGAGTCAACACTCCGGCACCCTTGGGCACTAACTTGGGAGTCACGGGTCGTATACCAGACCACTTTACCGGTAAAGAACAAGCTCCACGGGGAGCGACCCCGGCTATGTTCGTGAAGTACAGCAGTGCGGGCGAACAATCATGCAAATGCTCAAGCTCACGGTCTAGTAACCGGATAGTCGGCAACATGCCGAGATCCCAACAGGAAATCATCAGTCAACATCTATCGATCAGGATCAATCAATCATGCAAATCGGGATGTAAAGCAGTATCTCAAGTGCCAAGTATCAACAAGTATCATCTAATCATGCAGATCTATGTACTGAAAAAGCTGATGAACAGATATATATGATGTGTCTCAAACAGATCAAGATCTATCAGGAATAATCATGGAGTATGTAAACACAATAATCAGGCTAATCCTAAACAGGTGATCTCAAGTACAGGTCTAACAGAGTCAATGTCAATCAGAGGGATCATGATATGTCAAAAGAGATCAGCATATATCAAGATAGGTCATGTAGATATAATCAGCAGGGCAAATCAAAAACAGGTGTCCGACTGGACTAAAGCAACCAGAGGGCCAAAAAGCTAAAGCCCGGATCGAGAGTAACCCACCTGTCGTTTTGGCAGGCGACTAAACTGCACCAGACTGAATGCACGAAGACCAGCGGCAACCCGTGCCAACCTGAATCAAAAATACTGATCAGGGAAACACAACCCGACCAACGACTCGCCTAAAACCCGAATAACCAAGACTGACTTAATTTAACACGTTGGAATGTTCCAACAACCATTCTCGACGTAATCACTTGATTAGTTACGACTCTGTGGTAATAAAATTACCAAAATGCCCCTCCCGAGAATTCCTTTTGGATTTCCGGGAGATTCAGGCTTTAACTCTTGGCCGCTGGCTCAACCAGATTCTACTGGGATTCAACAGTCGGCTTGGTGAAACCGCCGCAATTTCTCAAATTGCGCGATTGCCACCCGGATGCCGTTGAATCGACGATTTTGCCGATTCTCGGACCGTTATCCGATTTTCGCTCAACGAAAGCCGTTGGATTCCTAACGAAAAGTTTAGAAATCATTTACACACTGTACTAAACAGTACATGCTGTCACTTTTGCGTTTAGACCCCTAGGGTTTCCGAAAATCGCACTTTTAGTGCTTTTCGAGCACTGTTTTCGCTCGTTCTTTCAACTAAAAAATCATTTTTATGAACCGTCACTTCCAGCAGGTGACATTTAACTTGCTGAACGCCGTGCTCACCAATTTACGGCAGCACGGAATCCGAGAAAAACTTCGGGCCATAATTTACTCTTCTAACCTAGCTTATATGCATTTTTGTTTCTCCAGCTTATCAAAATCAATTTTTAACGCGAGCATCGCGTCCAGTGACCCCAAAATAGCCAGGAGCTCACTGTCGCGGCTTCGCAAACAGCCCAGAACAGTCTTTGGGCCATAACTTTAACTTAGAGCTTGACAAAATTAAATCTTAACCTCTATTGCCCCAAATAAAATTCTGCTTTTACCACATGCTCAAAATACCTCAAGAACCCTGGGGCTTGCCCTAATTGCAGCCCAGCAAGCTGGTTTCAACCAGAACCAACACCAACTCTCATACAACATTCACAATGCTCCAAATACAGTTCCACACAGATCTGATTTGATCTGAAGTGAGCATCAAGCTCAGGGGATGAATTTAAGAAACTTTCATATTTAAATCAAACCCAAAATCCATTTAAAAACTCTGTCAGGCATTTCATCAAACACCTGATATGCATCTTATACACAACACACAACACACACAAATCCCAAGTTGGTTCTCTGCAAACATTGCACCAGAAGCTCTCTAACTTGGATAGAATTGTTTATATGAGTTATCTTCCTCCCTGCAAGCTTGGGCCAAGGATATTGCCAGAGTTGGCCGCGGCTTAGAAGAAGATGAAGTGCAGGCCTCGAATTTTGTGACATTTCTACAAGGGGCTCTGGGGCTCAACACTTGCACCAA
>CM054950.1:1571424-1595736 GCA_029168755.2 Tillandsia fasciculata
TAAATATATAAATTGAGATTGCAAATAGTATTTACACTGAATGTAATTGCACTCAAGCAAGCAACTAAACGGCTCCCAAGTGCTCATACTAAGGATAACATCCGCTATACTACCTAGTTGGCATATACTAGCTATAACCAAACACAATTTGCACTTCCCAATTCTCATAATTTGAGAGCGAAAAAAAAAGATATCTTACTTTTATCAAGCATAAATCCACAATGCTAGGATCTAATACTTTCACTTGACCCAGTGTTCGTAAGAATTTATTTGCTTGTAACTATAATTAATGCCGTAAATGAGCCGAACACTAGCAAACTCGGGCCGATTCGTGTTCGCTCTGTTTATTAAACGAGTTGAACATTAGCTGATTTGTTAAAATATCAAATTTAAAAATTTAGCTCATTTGCATCTTGTTTATTAATGAGTCGAACAAGAGTTGGCTCGTGAACAACAAATTATATTACCAGTTCTATTAATAAGTGAAAAATTTGAAGAAAAATAACATAAAAATCCTAATCTAATAATTGAAACTCATAAAATATAGGTCACTTTACATACGGATTAGCCTAAAATTCAAATAATAGTTATAATTCTACTGTAAATAGAAGTTGTAATGTAATTTGGTATTTATAATTCTACTGTAAATGGAAGCTATCGACAAAATTTTAATATAATATTACTATTAAAAGTGTTACTTGTACAGTGCTTCATCTAGCAAACTAAATCCTACAAATAGGACCAAATTGGCCCTAAGATTCCATTCAAAATTTGACCAATCTATATTATAGCTACTATATATACATAGCTTGAGCCAGTAATTTTATATATATACCTTCTAATAGAAAAGCTTCTGGTGCTTGAAGCATGTTGAGGTTTAAAACTACAAGCATGCACCTTTTGGTAATATTATTCATGGGCTGGCTTTTGGGAAACCAAATCTCGGAGACGCATGGATGCTTCAGTGTAGAACGCGAGGCACTTCTCGCGTTCAAATCCGGTGTCGTGGATCCTCTGGATCGCTTGTCTTCTTGGGAAGGCTCTGACTGCTGCACATGGAAAGGAGTTCGGTGCAACAATAAGACCTGCAGAGTCGAGAAGCTCAACCTCAGAAACCCCAATGGAACTTTTTTTTACCCGCACTACATGGGTCTACGCGGTGAGGTCAATTCGTCATTGCTTTCTTTAAGCCACTTGAAACACTTAGATCTCAGTATGAATGACTTTAATACCAGTTTCCCTAATTTCATTGCTTCATATAAGAAGTTAAGATATCTTAACCTCTCTCGTGCTGGTTTTACTAGTGGGATACCTCCAGAACTCGGAAACTTGTCAACTCTTCGTTATCTTGACCTTGGTGCTAGTTATTACTCTGTCTATGGAGCCACATCTCTTGGCAAGCTTTTGTGGATCAAAGGTCTATCTTCATTGAAGTACCTTGACTTGAGCCTTGCAAATCTATCGAATGCAGATGATTGGTTACAAGCAGTAAACATGTTTTCTTCATTGCAAGTTCTCCGCTTAGAGTTGTGCGAACTTCCAGGAAATCCTGACCCCATTTCTGATTTTAACTTAACAAGTTTGAGCATACTTGGTCTCAGTTCCAACTCCTTCAACTCCCCCTGGCCCAGATGGCTTTTGAACTTCACCAGTTTGATATATCTCAATCTCTACTACAATAATATCTCCGGCCCTATTCCTGTCGAACTAAACAACTTTACTCTTCTTACTTCCTTGATACTAGGACACAACAACTTGGAGGGCCCGATAGCAAATTCAATCAATAATCTTTGCGGATTGGACACTTTAAGTTTGTCGGGAGCCAATATTGATAGAGATATAAATGGATTTATGTCAGTACTCTCTTGCGTCCCTTCTAATAATTGGCAAATATTAGATTTACAGAACACAAATATAAAGGGAAATTTGTCTGGCTGGCTTGAACATATGACGAGTCTTATATATTTGGATGTCAGCAAAAACTTCCTCAATGGTTCGATACCCACAGGGATACGTAAACTATCTAATCTAACTTATCTTTATCTTCATGGAAATTTGTTTGCTGGTGTTATACTTGAAACTCATCTTATGAACTTCACAAGATTAAAGAAACTATGGTTGGGTGGTACATCTCTTGAGTTGAAGGTGGAGGATAATTGGGTGCCTCCTTTTCAAGTGCAAGATTTAGTTTTGAGCTCAAGTCGATTGGGTCCACGATTTCCGAGATGGCTCCAATTTCAACAAGAAATTGCAATCTTAGAATTGTCGGACACTGGGATCGCAGAAACTATTCCTGATTGGTTTTGGGACATGTCTTCATCTATCGAGATCTTAGACCTTTCCAATAACCAAATTAGTGGCATGTTACCATCTTCTTTGGAAAATAAGACATCATTAGAGGTGTTAAATTTAGGTTCTAACTGTTTCCAAGGATTCTTACCAATTTTGTCTGATTCTTTGATGTCACTTGATTTCTCAAGCAATATGTTTTTTGGATCACTTCCACGGTCATTCTTCAAGACTAATTTGTTCACCGTTCTTCTCTCAAACAACTCCATCAGCGGTAACATTCCATTATCTATATGCAACTTGCAATCTTTGTACATTCTTGACATGTCGAACAACAACTTATTTGGTGAGCTGCCAAATTGCTGGAATGGTGCATCAAGTAGTTTGAATATTATAGACTTATCCAATAACAAGCTATCAGGACAACTTCCTCATTCATTGGGCTCTGTTAGTTATCTTCGGTTCTTGCACTTAAACAATAACAGCTTATATGGAGAACTTCCTTCTTCTCTACAGTATTGCCCATTAGTATTACTTGATCTCGGGCAAAACAAGTTATCGGGTGAGATTCCTATGTGGCTAGGAAAGTTAACAGAGCTTGTATTTCTTCGGTTGATGTCCAATATGTTTGTCGGCAACATTCCTGTAGAGCTGGGACAACTCGAGAATCTTCAAATCCTAGATCTTTCTTGGAATAATTTATCAGGATACATACCCCAATCTTTTGGTAATTTCTCTGCGATGGCTTCAACCAAGTTACCTAAATACATGACTCGTACACTTTATGATCTTGATTTTTATATTTCAACACCACTAAGCCAAGCAATTCCATTACTCCCGATAGTGTCTCAAAATTATACTAGTCAAGGATTATATATTGCAACAAAAGGGTTGAATCTTCAATATTCCAACAACCTCGGTTTTGAGAAGAGCATAGATCTCTCAGGTAACAACCTTCACGGTACGATTCCTGAAGAAATAGTCAATCTATTCCAGCTGAAAAATTTGAACTTATCAAGAAATCACTTAACAGGAAGGATTCCGAATAAGATAGGAAACTTACAATCTTTGGAGTCTCTCGATCTTTCCATGAATGAATTAAATGGAACCATCCCCCAAAGTATGGCGGCCATAACATCTTTGGAAAGCTTAAATTTATCATACAATAACCTCTCGGGAAGGATTCCCTCTGGAGATCAAATGCAGACACTAGTTGATCCAACTATATACGCTGGCAATCCATATCTTTGTAGTTTTCCGATTTTGAAGAATTGCTCTGGAAATGAACCAACATATGCTCCTGAGAAGAAACACAGTGGTGGCTTGGAGAATATAGAATTTTATCTTGGTATAGTATTGGGATTTGTTGTGGGGTTTTGGGGTGTTTATGGTGTCCTGCTCTTCAAATCTGATTGGAAAAATACTTACTTCTACATGATTGATAAGATGTACTGTAAGTATTTTGCTCGCAAGTGAGATGCACTAAGATTATATATACTAAAAGTTGAATAATTTTGTGTAAATACTAATATATGTATTCTACTGCATGTTAGTGGAAATGAATTTTTAAGTGTTTTCTCACAAACTTGTTGTTACTAGAATATTCCTTTTATTTATATAATACTTTTGGCTGCTTGTTATTATTTTAACTCTTATGGGGGATTGTAGTACAATTTGTTCTCGAAAAAAAAAAGAAAAACAAAAATGAAATTGCGTTTACTCTTCTTTAGAATTAGGCTAATTGCATCATTGGTCCCCAACTTTTACTTAATTTTTTGCTTTTGTCTATGACTCTTTAATTTTTGCTATCAAATACCTAACCTTCATCATTTATTTCAATTAATTCTCTGCTGTTAAAAAATTCATTAACTCTAATAAAAATTGCTACTTTGTCTGTTTATCATCAAACAATATTTGCCATGTTAGCAGATACTAACTAACCTAACCATGTAGCGAATTTTGTCAAATTTAGTAATTGTTTTGACGCTAACTACTTTATAAATAATAAAGATGAGGACCTGACTGGCAGAAAAAAAAAAATGTTAGGGATTTAAATGACAAATTAGGTAAACACTGAGGATCAATGGAACAATAGTGTAATTAACCCTCTAGAACAAGCAAAATACGATGTGCACTCCATCCATTCTCGGATGGGATATGATGTGCACTCCATCCATCCTCGGATGGGGACTTTTTTATTGGTCACTTCAAAGTGACCAGTAAAATTCACCCTATCCTAGAATAGATGGGCAAACAATAGTGTAATTAACCCTCTAGAACAAGCAAATATGATGTACACTCCACCCATCCTCGGATGGGGACTCCATGCACTCCATCCATCCTCAGATGGAGACTTTTTTATTGGTCACTTCGAAGTGACCAGTAAAATTCATCCTATCCTAGAATAGATGGGCGAACAATAGTGTAATTAACCCTCTAGAACAAGCAAATACGATGTACACTCTACCCATCCTCGGATGAGGACTCCACCCATTCTAGGATGGGGTCTTCTTCATTAGTCACTTCGAAATGACCAGTAAAATTCACCCTACCCTAGGATAGATGGGCGACCCGGCTCATTAGCAATAATAACTCGTTAGGTCCAAGTCACAGCCCAAAATATATAAGCTCAGTTATTATTACTAGTGTTCATGGTCTCTTATATATCTAATCACAACTCCATTCCTATCCGATGTGGGACTATTGGGGTGTCACAGAGTCCCCCCGTTTAGGCCTGACGACCTCGTTAACCCAATCACACGCACAGCCCAAGATCACCAGCCGATGTAAGACTTATCTCGCTAGTCTTGTCATCTAGATCCTGGCTCAGCCGAGACTCGTTGCACACTTCCGGCTGGTGATTAGCTCTGATACCAAATATAACGACTCGACCCACTGGCAATAATAACTCGTTGGGTCCAAGCCACAACCCAAAATGCTTGAGCCCAGTTATTATTACTAGTGTCCATGGTCTCTTATATACTCAATCACAACTCCATTTCCATCCGATGTTGGACTATTGGGGTGTCACAAAAATATAATTTTTAGATAGTTATAGATTATATTCAAATATGTCGATCATCGAAAACAAATCAGAAACAACAAAGTACGTTTGCTATCGATAGTAGTTTAGCCCAACTCTCTCTCTCTCTCTCTCTCTCTCTATATATATATATATATATATATATAGAGAGAGAGAGAGAGAGAGAGGGAGGGAGAGAGAGAGAGAGAGAGAGAGAGAGAGAGAGAGAGAGAGAGAGAGAGAGAGAGACCAAACACTTTGTGCTATCGTGTTTTCTGCCGTTAGTTCAACCCCTTTGATCATTTTCATTCGTTAGATCATATTATTTTTCTAACCGCCCATTAACTCTAAGGTCCCACTATTATTTCAACCGCTCATCCTTTCATTCGAGGGTCAAAAACCTAATAAAATTACTGACCGGTGTTATCAATAGTATTTGGTTTTGAGAGTGGTTCGGTCAAAACATTGTTTTAAATATATGATGAGGATAAAATGTGTGAGTGATACACTATTTGGTTTTGTGAGTGGTTCGGTTAAAAAGAAGAGTTAAAGATGAACCGAAAACGAAAATCATATTTTAATTATTTTGGCAACTAAATTAAACTGAAAACCAAATAAACCGAACCAAATTACCTTATTTTGTTTGGTTCTTTTTTTGTTTTCTGTTTGAAACCATACTTTGGCTTGAAATTCCAGTAATGAAAAGCAATTTGACTAGAGGAGATGCTTTGAGGTCATTTTCTGCATAAACTAAAAGATCTTCTCGCTCATATTATTCTATATAATAATACCGATATTCAATAAAAATAATCATGTTACACAAAATTACAAAAATAATTGTAACTATTTTCATCGAAAGCCAAATAAAAACCGACCCAAATTATCTTTTTTTTTTTAGAGAGAGAAAAAAATAGCATATTACCCACTTCGTTTATTTTGAAATAAACTTAGCTGGAAATGTGAAGCAACTAAGCTTCGAACTCAGGATCTCGGATATCAACCACCAAGCCATTTACCAAATTATGTTTTTTAGTTTGATTCTTTCTTTGTTTTCAGTTTTTTATCACACTTTTAACTTGGAATTCCATTGCCAAGTAAACTTTTTATTGCCAAGTAAAGTTTTTTTTTTTTTAGAAAAAGATAGTATGCTATCCGTTTCGTTTATTTGTAAAATAAATTTAGCTGAAAATATGAAGCAACTAGACTTCAAGTTCGGATCTCGAATATTAACAATCAAACTTTTTGCCATTTGCGCTTAGAACGGTTGATATTACCAAATAAAATTATGAAAAATAATTTGATCAGATGAGATGCTCTGAGGGTCATTTTTTGCGGAAACTAAAAAGATATATTATTCCATAAATCGTAATGTTACACAAAAGTATAAAATAATTGTAACTATTTTCATGGAAAACTAAATAAAAATTGACCCAAATTGTCTTATTTAGTTAGTTTTCTTTTTTTTTCAATTTGAAACCATACATTGGCTTGGAAATTCATTACCAAATAAAATAATGAAAAGCAATTTGATCAAAGGAGATGCTTCACACTATTTCACATAGTAAAAGAGAAATCCAATCAAAGATTATCGTGTTGCACAAAAGGATTAAAAAAAAAAAATTAACTATTTTCATTGAAAACCAAATAAACTGAACCAAATTGCCTTAATTAGTTTTTTTTTTTTTTTTTTTTTTTTTTTTTTTTTCAGTTTGAAACCATACTTTAGTATGGAATTCTATTATAAATTAAAGTACTGAAGCAATTTGACCAGCCACATCCAATAAAAAATCGTCATGTTACAGAAAACTACAAAAATAATTAGCCTTATTGATTTAGATGGGGTATTATGATGAGATTATCATGATCATGATGAGACACGATTATTGCTAAGATAAAACTCTACAAGTCCACCTACAACACTTTAATTACAACTCCAGCAAATCAAACAAACATTATTGTGGTTTCAAATGCAGGAGATGAATAATAAAGCCCCTACTACTTTACTGGGAGTAGCATCCATGCTTAATTAAAACCTGATTGATTCTTCCCTAAATTTGTAATATGATAAGAAAGAATTCTACAGATTATGGATTCAAATCCTACTAGCTTGCATTCAAATAAAATGTATTAAAACATATAATCATAGGTCAAACTAATGTGGAAGTGTTCTCTGTGACAATTATTCTACATAAAATTGGTAACACCATATCACATTTCTCCACATTGCATACATAAAGATATTTTTTTTAAAAAAAAAATAGTAATAAAACATTATTCTAATGTACACTTCTCTATCTCATTCAGCACAACATGATTAATTTGGGGTTTTCAACATTAACAGAATTACAACCTCCCTTTTTTTTGGTAAAACATTGATCAAGAAGGCGGTGGCAACCATAAGAAGGTTGAAAAATGAAAAGTAGAAATAAATTCAGTTTGATGCAACCTAGTGCGCATGAATTTCTTGCATATGAGTGTTACTATCACTGGTTAAAGACAGGATCGATCTCAACCGTCCGAAGAAGGAAACATCCGACGGTTGAGATCGATCCTGCACTTTATAGATGGAATTTCTTACACATGAGGCACTTATGAATGGGTTTTGGCAAAAATGATTCAGTTTATCCAAGGTCTGTTGCAAACCTAGCGGCATTCTTTCTTATTTTTATTCAGTTAGGGATGTCAAATGGGCTCGACCTCGGGTCGTGCTAGGCCGCTACCATTGGGCCCATCTGCCCAGCACAGCACGGCCCGAAATAAACCTAGGCCGTGCCGGCCGAGGGAGCAGCTCCTCAGATATTGGGCAGAGTGGGCTTTGGACCGATGGACCAAAACACCTCCAAATTCCTCTTTCAAAAAAATAAGAAAATTTTTAAAAATATTTTAAATTTTTTTATTATTTTATAATTATTAATATAAATTTTAATTAATTTTTATCAAAATATGAGTTTAAATTGAAACATTTTGATTTTTTCATATTTTTAAATTTTATATATTTTAAAAAATAAAATATAAAAAATTAAGTGATCGGCCCGGAGCTTGACCCGTGCCTTTTGGTCCGAAGGCCTGGACGACGATCTCACTCGGCACAGCTCGGTCCGAATTTTAAGCCGGGCCAGGCCGGCTCCTAGCCCGTTTTGATCCAGATCATGTGGTCCACGTTGCCCGCGTTATACTCCTATCTAGAGATGCCAAATTGTTGACATGTCGGATTGTTGGTGAGCTGCTAAAGATATATTTGGTGAGCTGCCAAATTGTTGGAATATCTGAAAATTATAAATTTATTCAATAACAATATTTCTGATTCATTAGGTTTGTTGGGCTCTCTAATGTGAAAGTCTAGTACTACTAGTTCTTTAGTAAGGAAAACCAAAAGAAAAAAAGAAAAAAAAAAAAAAAGAAAGAAAAAGATGGCCGCATGTATCCACATCTATTTAAATATCTCCACATTACATAAAATTAAAAACCAAAAAAAGAAAAAAAAAATTAAAGCACCATGTTAGTGTGCGTTTACCATATTGCTCCTCATTGGACTCTTCTCTAACTCACTTGGCACAATAATTGTTAGTGTAACACTCCAAATAGTTTCACATCGAAAGAGATTAAAATTTTACATTTTGGATTGTTGCTAACGAGTCGGATCGTTACAAATACAAAGATGACTTTTTCTACATTGATAGAATTGCAAACATCATTTTTGAGTAAAACCGATATAAAAAAGGCAGAAGTATAATTAATTCAGTTTGATTCGACAAATTTGAGAAATTATTCCATAGATTTCAAAAAGAAGCATATATATATTAGGATTACACATTTACTGTTGCGTCGATCATAAAGACTTGAGGCTCGTTAAAATATTAAACGAGTTGTGTTCGCTCGTTTATTAAACTTGAGGCTCGTTAAAATATTAAGCTGAAAAATTTAGTTCTTGTTCGACTTGCTTTATTAATGAGTTCGAACGAGAGATTGTTTGCGAATAGTAAATTAGATTGTCAAGCTAGACTACAAGGTTGTCGAGCAATATGAAAAATTGAAAGAAAATTAGAAATCTAGATTTCTAATTTAATAATTAAAATTCACAGAATATAAATTTTTTTTTTGACAGAATATAAATAAAATATTAATTTTATTCTTTCAAATATATCCTTACAAAAATTTCAGTGATTAGAATAGTATAAAAATATGTGAAAGAATAAAAAGATAAATTTATCTAATTAACTAACCAAGAATAAGTTTTTAATCTATGATTAATTATATTTTTCTAACAGATATTGACTGTAGGGACATATGAATATTTTAATTTTTTTTAAAAAATAAATATAAAAAATTAAATTTTATATAAATATATTTATTATTTAATATATTTATAAGAAATTGTATAAAATTAATATATATTTTTTTAACTCTCTAAAATATGAATGTGGACATTTATTGGTACATGAAAAATCCTCCACAAATTTATATGATATGGATGTCCACATAGTGATTCCAAACTTAAGTTATACGTTGTTGGACCCTTCACAATTGTTTTTATTAAACCGGTCTCCTTCTCAATTAATTTATTGAACTAGTTTCTTCTTAATTATTTTCATTGAATTAGTCATTATGGAATCTTCACAATCATTTTCATTGAATCAGTTATTATGGGATCATTTTTAATTATTTTTATTGAATTGGACTTATTTTCAATTGTTCCCATTGAACCAATCCCCTTCTTTATTGTTTTCACCCTCTCTGATATCGTTTATTAAACGAGCTTGAGTATGAGGGTTAATTTTTTTTTTTTTTTTTTTTTTTTTTTTTTGAGAGTAAGACAGCATGCTGCCGCTTCATTCATTATGGAGGTAAATTTAGCAAAGGGGAGGGGCAACCGAAGGCTGCGGGAAGCAGCGGACCTGCCCCCCCCCCCCCCCCCCCCCCTCAAAAAAAAGAGTACTAGACACAGAATCTGGTCCAGTAAGATCGAAAAAGTTTGATGTCGCCGAGGATCTGTCGAAGGGAGCGGGTCTAATTTTCGAAGATCCTTCTGTTCCTCTCCAGCCAACTGAACCACCACGTGACTGCGATAGTGATGAGAGCTCTCTTGCCCAGACCCCTTTTCTTGAGAGCATGAGTCTCCCGCTTCATTGGATTTTTTTTTGAGGGTTAAAATATTAAGTTGAAAAATTTAACTCGTGTTCGACTTGTTTTATTAATGAGTTCGAACGAGAGATAGCTCGCGAATAATTAGTTAGATTATCTGCTAGACTATTAGGTTGTGGAGCTACATAAAAAGTTGAAAGAAAATTAGAAATCTATATTTCTAATCTAATAATTAAAATTTATAAAATATAAATCATTTTATATTTGGATTGGTCTAAAATTCAAATAATATACATTCATACATACATACACATTTGAACTATATCGAGCTAAATACAAGCATGTTAACTTCCGCTAGCGTTCGGCCTGTTAAGATTCGATCTGAAAACTTTAGTTCGTCTATTAAATAAGTAATATGTGTTGAGTTCATTTTGGGCTGAACACAAGCTAGCTCGCGAACGAACTGAATTGCCAACCCTACTTTAAGGTACTATGATACAGAATAAATTAGAAAAAATTTAATCTAGTTTGCGAGCCAAAAATTTTTAAAAAAATTCAATTTAATTTTTTTTTTAAAAATATTAGAATAATTTTGAGCAGATTAGAGAATAAGGATTAAACAAAGAAGATGCTACAATAAAACTAAAGTTTTGCACTTATGTTTAAATTTTTATGTATCTATATTTTATTGAATAAAATCTAAAATTTAAACAAATATTAATACAATTTTAATATAAAACTCATAATAAAATAAATGAAAAACATAAAAAAAAAACTACTTTGTTCTTTCACGATGTATATATTATTGTCTCCTAAGTCCTTACATACTAATATAAATGTAAATATATAATACTAAAAATTTTAAATATTCATAACCTTTTTTGTTTAGATATTCAATTTTTTTTTTAGGATTAATTTCATATAGCCTCCTGTAAAAATATCGAATATCAGAAATATTTTTATAAAATTTAATTTTTTATATTTATTTTTTCAAAAGTCTTAAGTTGTTCATATATATTCTTTTAATTTGTTACTATTAGCTTATTGCTTATTTTTTAATAGAATATAAATTAAATATTAATTTTATCCTTTCAAATTTGTTCCTCAAAAAATTTCAACGATTAAAATAGTGCAAACATGTGTGAAAAAATAAAATAATTTACCTCACTAACTAACTCCGAATAGCTTTTTAACTTCGAAATAGAAATATATATATATATATATATATATATATATATATATATATATATATATATATATATATATATATATATATATATATACATACACAAATAATTTAAAATTTTTGAAAAAATAAATATGAAAAATTGAACTTTATAAAAATATATCGATCTGTTATTCGATATATTTATAAAAAACGGTATAACATTAACTTTTTTTTTTTTTTTTTTAACTATGTACAACATGAATGGGGATATTGTGGAGGGTAACCTTTTCTTTTATTCTTGTTGTTGGCTACATAAATTTATAAACTACAAAGTTATAACGATATATTTTTATGACATATTTTTATAAGTAGTGTTCTATTTATATTTTATTTATATTCAAAATTAAATTATATGGACATATTTTTGGGACGCATTACAGTAATGTATCGCTATACATTCTAGCGACGTCTGCACATATAGCGACAATAATAACCAGTGTCGATATTTTTTTCAGCAGTATTTTTTTAAAAAATTTTTAGAAAAAGTTAAAAATATCGCTATAGTATAATTTTATTGTAGCAGAACTTGAATATTTGTTGATACAGAAGAAATCCTCCACAAATTTATATGATATAATAGCATATCTATCTATTCTATTCATTTCCGTATGTCCATGTCCACAAAGTGATTCTAACTTAATTTATACGATTGTGGGACCTTCACAATTATTTGGCCTTTCACAATTAATTTATTTGAACAGATTCTCTTCTTAATTATTTTTATTGAATTGGTCATTATGGAATCTTTCACAATTATTTTCATTGAACCAGTCAGTATGGGACCCTTCTCAATTATTTTTATTTTCATTGAACCAGTCACTATGGGACCCTTCTCAATTATTTTTATTGAACCTATCCCGTTTTCAATTATTTTTATTGAACCAACCCGCTTCTTTATTGTTTTCACCCTCTCTACTTCATTTTTGAAATTGATGAATAAAATATTTAATTATTTAAAAATTATTTGTGTGTTTTTTAATTTTTTTATATAAGTCTTTTTATTATTATTTTTTTATTAATTATGATAGTTTAGAATAATGCCTTTTTTAGTATTTTTATAAATATCTTTTGGTATTTTTAGAAATATTTTTTAGTTTTTCTATAGAAATTATGAACGATCTAATGTATAAAAAAGTTAAAAAAAAATTTTAAAAGCTTTTATATATATATATATATAATGTCATATTGTAGAATATTTTTACTTACATTAAAATTTTCTTTCTATTGTAGAGGAGATAACATTAGTTTTTTTTTATTAATTGATTTGATAACAATAATTTAGTTTGTATATCAAATAAGATTATTGCTTATGTATTTTTTTTTGTATTTATAATTTTTGTTTGTTCTGTAGATTATCTTTCTAACTCTACAACATCAGCTATCCGCTATAACTTTGAAAATAATATATGTTTAAGAGATAGGCTGAAATACTATTAATATTACAAAGTTATTGGTGCTATTAAGTTTTTAATCCTTATATTAAAATATGTGTGGTTGAGATAATAGTGTGCCCCTTGGATCTAATAGGTGATTGAAAAAATAGTAAAATCTAACGGATGAAAATAATCAAAAATGTTAATCTAACGATAGAAAACTTAATAACACCAATAATTCGGTACTATTAATAATATAATAGTATAGTAGCCGGACTCTATATTTAATATATATAATATTTATAGTATTATTAATTATTAAACAGTATTCTTTAAAATTATTATTTTAATAATATTTATCTGTCGCATCATGCGGATCACTAAAAAAAAATTATTTTTTTTCTAATCTACCATAATAGTGGGAGGAGAACTTAAATCAACTTTGCTTTTCTTGGTAAAGATTGGTGTGTATAATTAATAATTTTTTTTACATTTTCACTCTCACTTTCTTGAATTTAGATGACTTTTGTTGTAAAGAATTAAAAAAAACAAATTTTTTTTTTCTCTATATATTCACTAATAAAAATTGATGATAAATAAATTAGTTACTTACAAACCATATGAAATTAATCATACGCCAATAGACAAAAAAAAAATATAAAAAAAAATCAATAATCATTATTTACAAACAACAATAATAACCAAGTACAATTAACTAAAAATAATTAATATACTAATTATGATTTTATGTACTATAACAACTCAAAACAATTAAAATAAATTCACAATTAAAAAAAAAAGTAAATACAGATCAATGCATATGCCCTATAGTTTGCTATCCAATTTAAAAAAATTAGGTGGAAAGAAATTTAGTGAGCATCTAAGCAGGGTTGGATTTGGCTTTACATCATAATAATATATTAATTAAATTAAATACAAGTGAAAAGAGTGTAATAATAATATCTTATATACTCTTCAATACTTTAAAAAAATATTTTAATAACTCTTACTTTTTTTAATTTTAAATATATTTTTATATATTTTTTCGTTATTCAAAAATATCCACTAATATACGTTAAGTTATTTCAAATTAAATTTTTATCCGAATTAAAAAAATTAAAATACCTAATTTGCTTTTAACTTGAGAGCAGCAAATAAGAAAAATTGGTAGCAGTAAAAAAAAAATATTTAAAATGATAAAAAATTAAAATATTTTTATTATTCCTAATTTAAGATCAATAAGTAGAAGGATATATTTGAAAGGACAAATAATAATTTTATAGAAATAATGATAGTAGTTAATATGTCACTTACCAAATTTAAGAATATATTTGAAAGAACTTGGAACTAAGAAATAAAGTGTCGTGGCACGGAGGCGTGCCGTTGTCCGCTTGGTACGGTACGACACGGGCACGCTTGGGTGCCAACACGTAGCACGCTTGCGTGCCGATGGATAGGCATGACTTCTCAGTGGCACGTTCTGATATTTTTTTAATTTTTTTTTATTTTTAATCAACTTTTATAATATTATTTTAAAATATTTAATCAAATAATTATGAATGTTGAAAATATATAACTTATTATATTTACTAATGAACATACTCATAATTTTTTTTATATATATAAAATACAATTATATCTCATAGAAAATAGAAATAACAATATGATAATAAAATTTATAAGCATAATAAATATTTAAATTTAGATATTTATAGAGAGATAACTGCTTAATTCTATATAAATCGTTACGGTTAATCATATGACATATTATGATCTATAGATATAAAATTTATTTGACAATAATATATTGCTGATATATCTTATTTTATTATCGTACATAATATACATATACAATTGAATCGCTGATATGATCGACAACAGTCATTTATACTAGCATATGACTACAACGTTATAAAAATAAGAATGGTATGAAATAGAAAAATCGTAACGTGGATATACAGTGTTATCACTATATGATTCGCTATACGAACTTTCACTGTATAAAAATACGAATGAGTAGAAAAAAATAAAAAAAATAAAATCAAGGTGAAAAAAAAAAAAAAAAGTATTAAAAAATTATAATAACTGTTGTATGAAAAAAAGAAAAAAAAAAAAAAAGATATATGTAGTATTTTTACTATTAATTTTTTTAGAGACAAAAATAAAAAAGTCAAAAAAATTTCAGAAATACGGCAATAATTGTTTTTTTTTTTTTTTTTTTTTTTTTGAGTTTGAGTCTTTGGCCCTCTCAGATGATGTTGTGGCTATTTAGATAGGGAAGAAAAAACGAGTTAGCTGGTTTGACGTTTCATCATATTATTATATTATCCTCTCGAGCCTTCTCGTGGGCCCTACTACTACCACATACGCGTGTGAAAATTTATTATAGGCATCCCCATCCTGTATTTATTGACCCCACTCACTTTGGGGTCAACTTTGGCCCTAAAGTCGGTCAATATGCCTTTTGGCCATTTCAAGTGACTTTTTTTAAAAAAAAAAAAAAGAAAAAATTATAATTAACTAAATAATTTTATAAAAAAATTGTTTGGTAAAATAGTTTTATTTTATCTAACTCAATATTACTAGGTAGAAAAAAAAATTAATAGATTGAGAAGACAATGAATCATTTACAATTTTTTTTCTATATATTTTAAAAAATAAATAATTTAGTCTTTCTCTTAAACAAAATATGATGAATAATTTATCGCTTCTTTCTATTTTTTATATATAATTTTAATAATCTAAATATCTTAATAATTTATCTATATAATTTTAATCATCAAATATAAATTTTAATAATTTCATAAATCTTAACAACCACAAAAATCTTAATTTACTAATAATACGAAAATAATAAATTATTCATCACTTTCTAAAGACGGTAAATGATTCATCGTATTTCTAGAGTTAAGTGGCCAAACAAAAATTTTAAAAAATTATTTAACTAATTATAAAATTTTATCACGTTGTTGTGAAAATAAATCCATTTCAGGGATCAATAGGATTAAAGTAGATCATTTATGTCAAAAAAAAATTAATAATAATAACGATGAACTCCTTCACCGGTATTAAACTGTATATATGAAAGAAATCGATTCCACAACATTACATCTTTAATGATAAGCCTAAAACTATAGATCCAAAATATTTAAATTCAGTTATTATTATTAATATGTATGATATTATATATTTTCAATCAGAATTTTTATTTCATTCAATATGAAACTAATAGGACGCACGTAACAGTTAATCATCAAATCAGTTTAATATAATATGATCTTATATAGGCCGGCAACAAATCAATTTTAAAAAGTTAAACCATATTTTCCTAAATTTAGAATATAAGACAAAATTTCATGTATATTAAAGAAGAATGAAAGAGGTGAATAGACAGAAAAACATTAGAAATATGCTGAAAGTAGCTTTGCGATTTAAAAATCAATAATCATTATTTACAAACAATAATAATAACCAGAGACAACAAACGAAAAATAATTAAGGTACTAATTATATTTTTAATGCATTATAACAACTCAAAATAATTACTATTCATAAAAAAAAAAAAAAAAAACTTATAATTAAAGAAAAGTAAATAAAAATTAATATACATATCTTATTCTTTACAATCCAATGTAAAAAATTAGGCCGAAAAAAAAAAATGTAGTGAGCAACTAAGCAGGGTTGGATTTGGTCTTGAAGTCTTAATAACATATTAATTAGAATAAATATAGTTGAAAAGATGGTAAATAGTGTTGATTAAAATTCAAAATTTAATTTATTCTTATTTTATTTTATTATATTTTATTTTAATTTTCTTTTAACGCGCAACGCCCGCGCGTAGCGCCCGTTACGCGCGGGCGTCACATGGCTTCGCGGGCATCACGCCGCGGCTTCGCGCCGT
This sequence comes from Tillandsia fasciculata, assembly GCA_029168755.2. Lineage (NCBI taxonomy): Eukaryota > Viridiplantae > Streptophyta > Magnoliopsida > Poales > Bromeliaceae > Tillandsia > Tillandsia fasciculata. Next base: position 1,588,320 of record CM054950.1, read on the forward strand.
TCCGCTCTTTGCTCCAACGTTAATTAGAACGTGGCAACGTTCTAATTGACGTTGGCATAATGTCTATCCACATGTGTGTGTGTGTGTGTATATATATATATATATTATATATATATATATATATATATATATATATATATATATATATATGGTGATAGAGACAGGTGCAGGTGGTGCCAAGTGAAGCTAAAAAGGTTTTTGCAGAGAGAAGAAAAAAAAAAGGGTTTGAGTGAAGTTTGTTTTTCTTAGAAATTTTTCCGTCGATTTCATTTTGGGTGTTGAAGAAACTCCGTCAACCTCTTCCGCGTTCGTGTCCGTAGGAGGAGGAATTCCGGTCGTATCTTGGGGCGGTGTTTTCGATTAATTCCGCACGAAGGAGGGAAATACGCCTTAGGACAGTGCCTCGCGCGCTTCCGGATCTCTCATATTTTGGATTTAGCGATTATCTGTAAGTCTAATTTATTTTGTTATCATAAATATTTAGTTGGATTTTAATAACAATCAAAATATTGTTGTGGGTAAATCCCAACAATCTAAGGCGTATTCCATTTGATTGTGATTAAAATCTGACGGTGCTAATCCGTTAAGAAATATATTTTGCATATAATCTGTTTGTCAACTTGATTGTATGTTTGTCATCAAAATTTAAATAAATTGGGATTAGTATTTTTAAATTATATTCGCATATAATTTATTTGCAATTTACGATATTTTTTTTCCCCGGAGACGTTAATTAAACAAAATCACGTCGCATATCTATCTTGTACGTAAAATCCTGTTTTTTTAAAATATTTTTTTTAATTAATTGAAATTTTATTTACTGTTTCGAGAAAAAAAAAAAAAAAAAAAAAAGTAGCTACAGTAAATTTATAAAAAAAAAAAAAAAATTTATTTACGGAAAAAGGAAAAAAAAAATTATTGTCATTAGCTTGAAAGAAAAAAAAAAAAAAAAAGGCATATTTATATATAATTACAATAATTATTTTTTAAAAATTATCTTAAATGCTATTTGAACCTGCAACCTTAGTCTTGTGGCAAAGACACATAACCTGTAAGCACAAAACCTACTTTATATTTTTTAGTTTAATTTTATTTTATTTACTGCAGTTTACATATTTTGTTTGATTGCATTTAAATCCGAAAATAATTTAAATCAAATTTAAATTTTTAATTGTTTGGGTCATCTGTTTGCTATTGAACAAACTGAGATAAAAGATTAATATTAACAACTTGAATACTTAAAATATTTTGGATGACTAGGGTAGAAACCTTAAACAACTTGTATGTTTTTCTAAAAAGGGTTTTTGAACCTTTTTTGCAGCTCATTTTTATCATCCTTAATTTTCTTATTCCCTCAATTAGATTGTCCAAAATGGCTTATGATGATTCTTCTAGCCTTAAGCCAGAAAAATTTAGAGGGGTAGGATTTTTGAGGTGGCAAGAACAGTTAGAGGCTTGGTTAATTACCTTAGGCCTAATAACTGCAATTGGCAAAACACCTCCTTTTCCTACTTCTAAAATTTCTTCTACTCCTTCTGTTGATTCTTCTAAATCTACTACCTCAGTTACTGAACCTGCATCTGACAGATCCCCCGAAGAAATTGAATTTCACTGTAGATTTAGAATACTAAGTTGCCTTTCAGATGAACTTTATGAAACATATAGGAAATATTTAACTGCCAAAGATTTATGGTGTGCTCTAGAAGATGCTTACATTAGAGATAATGAAGGCGCTGCTAGATTCACCATTACTGATTTTAACAATTTTAGAATGGTAGAGAACATTCCTATAAACGATCAAATTCACCAATTTCAAAATTTTGTCCAAGAGATTAATAGAAATGGATCAACTTTAGATGATACCTATCAAGCTACCTGCCTATTAGACAAATTACCCCCTTCCTGGTCAAGATTTGCCTATGAACTTAGAAGAACTCAGGGAACTCTTCAACTTAGATCTGTAAGCCAAGCTATTAGAATAGAAGACCAATATCGACTTAGAGAGGTTAAACCAACCGACAACAGATCAAACTTAAACTTGACCGAGATTTCGAATCAAAGCCATGAGTCTAAACCCAAAGGTAAAAATTTTAAGCCTAAGGGTAAAGGCTTTAAGGGTAAGAACCCAAACCGAAACCCAAACCGTACCCATAAACCCTACACCTACCAATCTAATGGGAATAAGAAGAAAGATGGATTTTGTTACGTTTGTGGCCGGGACAATCATTTTGCTTCAAAATGTTCTATCGGAAAAAGAGAAGGTTGTCTACAAGAAGGGCCAAACTAATCAGAACAATTATCCTAAACCTCAAGTCAACATGGTTGAGGGTGAACCTTCAAACTCCACTTTTAGGTCAGTCTCCTTTATACCTAATGTTAACCTCACCTATCATGATTTAGATTGGTGGTTAGATTCAGGAGCCAATGTCCATGTTTGTACTAATAGGTCCCTATTCTCCTCCTATCAGGACTCAGGTGGAGGATGTGTGACTGTTGGAGACGGAAAAGCTGTCAATGTGCTGGGGATCGGAACAGTCAAACTGAAGTTAACTTCTGGAAAGACTCTGATCCTTCACAATGTGCAGCATGTTCCCGAGATCCAACGGAACCTGATTAGTGGATCTTTATTAGTGCAATTAGGTTATAAGATTGTACTTGAATCTAATAAAGTTGTAATTTCTAAGGGGGAAATGTTCATTGGAAAAGGTTTTGTATCTGAGGGTTTATTCAAATTGAATGTAATTTCTTTTGTTGATAATAAAAATTCTTCTTCAGTGTCTACTTCTTCTTCTACTGTGTTAAATACTGAATCTTGTGATGTATGGCATGGCAGATTAGGGCATGTGAACCTTAAATCTATTCTGAAATTGACCAATCTTAATCTCTTACCAAAATCAAGATTGATTCCAAATCTAAATGTGAGATTTGTACCCAAGCTAAGCAGCCTAGGAAACCTTTTAAATCTGTTCCTTATAGGGATACCCAGATTCTTGAACTAATTCATAGTGATGTCTGTGATTCTAATAGAGTACCTACCCGTGGAGGCAGTCGCTACTTTGTGACTTTTATAGACGACTACTCCAAGTATTGTTACACCTATCTCTTGAAGACCAAAGATGAAGTCCTCTATAAGTTTAAAGCCTTTAAAGCTGAGGCTGAAAACCAATTGGATAAGAGGATTAAAATTCTAAGGTCTGATAGAGGAGGCGAGTATACTTCAAATGAATTAAACCTATTCTGCGAGGAACATGGAATAATTCATGAAGTAACTGCTCCTTACTCACCTCAATCTAATGGTGTAGCTGAAAGAAAGAACCGAACCCTATTGGACATGGTTAATGCCATGATTTTAAGTTCTGGTGTACCTCAGAACTTGTGGGGGGAGGCTCTTTTATCAGCTTGTTACATCCTCAATAGGATTCCCTCTAAGGATAGAACCCAGACACCTTATGAATTTTGGAAAGGAAGAGCACCTAGGTTGAGTTACTTCCGAGTGTGGGGGTGCTTGGCTAAGGTATCTATTCCTGAACCCAAAAGAAAGAAGATTGGACCTAAAACTGTAGATGCTATCTTTATTGGATATTCCTTAGATAGTAATACCTATAGATTTCTTGTGATCAATTCTGAGATTTCTGAAATTTCCAATGACACTTTGATTGAATCTAGAGATGCAACTTTCTTTGAAAATATTTTTCCTTTCAAAACTCGCATCTCTAGATCTACCTCTGATTATCAGTCTACTTTTGATCATGCTTCTATACCAGCATCTGATTTGCATTATAGTTTAGATCCTGTAGAACCTGATCCTATTCCTGAATTAAGGAGAAGTAAGAGAACTCGCTTTGAGAAGAACTTTGGAGAAGACTTCTTTACTTTCTTAATTGAAAGTACTCCTTCGTCTTATAAAGAAGCAATGAGTTCTCCTGAAACTTCCTTTGGGAAGGAGGCTATAAAAAGTGAGATAGAATCAATTATCTGTAATAACACTTGGATTCTCACTGATTTACCTCCTGGTTGTAAACCCCTAGGATGTAAGTGGATCTTTAGAAAGAAACTTAGGACTGACGGATCGGTAGAGAAGTATAAGGCGCGACTTGTTGCTCAAGGTTTTCGACAAAAAGCTGATGTCGACTACTTTGACACTTATGCGCCCGTTGCTCGCATTGCTACTATCCGAATTCTTCTTGCATTAGCATCCATTCATAAACTTTTGATTCATCAAATGGATGTCAAGACCGCTTTTCTTCATGGTGATCTTGAAGAAGAAATCTATATGACTCAACCTGAAGGTTTTTCTGTGCCTGGTCAAGAGGATAAGGTGTGTAAATTAGTTCGCTCTCTATACGGACTAAAACAAGCACCTAAACAGTGGCATGAGAAATTTGACAGTGTTATAGCTTCATATGGATTTCTGACCAACGATTATGACAACTGTCTCTATTTCAGGAGATTTGATGATCGTTGTGTCCTTCTTTGCCTTTATGTTGATGACATCCTGATTCTTGCTCCTGATCTTGATCTGATTAACCAAGTTAAATCCTTTTTATCGACTCATTTTGAGATGAAGGATCTTGGTGAAGCAGATGTAATTTTAGGGATGAAGATTATTAGATCATCTGATTCTATTTGTCTAACCCAATCTCATTATACCCAAATGGTTCTTGATAAGTTTGGTTATTCTGATTGCTCTCCTGTCTCTACTTCTTTTGATCCTAGTGTTCAACTTGTGAAGAACACTAGTAATCCTGTGAATCAGGAAAGATTTGCCCAGATTATTGGTTCTCTGATGTACCTAACCAATAGAACTAGACCCGACATTGCCTATGCCATATCAAGATTGAGTAGATATACTAGTAGTCCTAGTATGATTCATTGGATTGCTCTGGAAAGAGTATTTCGTTATCTTAAAGGTACTCTTTCTTTTGCTCTTAATTTTGTTGGCTATCCTGCTGTAATTGAGGGATACAGCGATGCCAATTGGATTTCTGATTCTTTGGATATTAAATCTACTTCTGGCTATGTTTTTATTCTTGGTGGTAGTGCAGTTTCTTGGCAATCCACCAAACAGACTATAATAGCCAGAAGTACTATGGAGGCTGAGTTGGTTGCTCTTGATACTACTTGTCTTGAAGCCGAGTGGCTCAAGAACCTCTTGTCATCAATTCCATTGATTTCTACTCCTATTCCACCTATTTCTATTCGGTGTGATTCTCGAGCTGCAATTGACTTTTGTAAAAAGAAATTGTAAATTCTAAAGCTAGTAGACATATTAAATTGAGACAAAAGTCTGTTAGATGGCTAACTTCTCATGATGTTGTTTCTTTAAGTTTTATCAGATCTGATCAGAATCTTGCAGATTGCTTGACGAAAGGCCTGAATAGGACTAAAGTCCTGGAGTCATCGAGGGGGATGGGACTTTGCCCGTAAAGGGCCTTCCTGCAGTGGGAACCCAACCTTTGTGATAGGAGATCCCTTGAAGAAGGTTCAATGTGGTAAAAACAAGCTGTCAGGTTGGCCAATGAGCACTTTCTACTGTTTATAAAGGAGTTTTAGTCTCCAATCCATCCCTATGATGAGTAGTGCTCTGTGTAGTGGTTGAGGTTGAGTTTATAACTCTTAATGGGATCCAAGGCGGTAATTTTCGCGAGATGTGACTCTACACACATTCCTGGAGGAAACCACCTATATAAGAATATTCGTACAAGGCCGCGACTATGAGATGTGGGCTGTCCATAGAAATTCTTATGAAAAATTAAGATACTGTGCATGGCCTTTAATGCACAGACCCGCGACGGAGATTTCTGTACTGTGTGTGTGGTAGTTGAAATCAGGGTCAAAGGAACGTAGTTCAAGACCTGGTTCACTCCGATTCCTTCTGATGGAAACTATCTACACTAAGTGAGGTCAAGTCTCTTAAAGACACCTTACCTATTACATAGTATAAACACCCAATAATTTATTTAATTTATTTATTTATTTTATTTTGTGATTTTGAATTTTGTGGGGGATTGTTGATTAAAATTCAAAATTTAATTTATTCTTATTTTATTTTATTTTTATTTTATATATTTTATTTAATTTTCTTTTTAACGCGCAACGCCGCGCGTAGCGCCCGTTACGCGCGGGCGTCACATGGCTTCGCGGGCATCACGCCGCGGCTTCGCGCCGTTCCGCTCTTTGCTCCAACGGTAATTAGAACGTGGCAACGTTCTAATTGACTTTGGCATAATGTCTATCCACCTGTGTGTATATATATATAGATATATATATATATATATGGTATAGAGACAGGTGCAGGTGGTGCAAGTGAAGCTAAAAAAGTTTTTGCAGAGAGAAGAAAAAAAAAAGGGTTTGAGTGAAGTTTGTTTTTCTTAGAAATTTTTCCGTCGATTTCATTTTGGGTGTTGAAGAAACTCCATCAACCTCTTCCGCGTTCGTGTCCGTAGGAGGAGGAATTCCGGTCGTATCTTGGGGCGGTGTTTTCGATTAATTCCGCACGAAGGAGGGAAATACGCCTTAGGACAGTGCCTCGCGCGCTTCCGGATCTCTCATATTTTGGATTTAGCGATTATCTGTAAGTCTAATTTATTTTGTTATCATAAATATTTAGTTGGATTTTAATAACAATCAAAATATTGTTGTGGGTAAATCCCAACAATAATAATCATTATTTACAAACAATAATAATAACCAGAGACAACAAACGAAAAATAATTAAGGTACTAATTATATTTTTATGCATTATAACAACTCAAAATAATTACTATTCATAAAAAAAAAAAAAAAACTATAATTAAAGAAAAGTAAATAAAAATTATGTACATATCTTATTCTTTACATCCAATGTAAAAAATTAGGCCGAAAAAAAAATGTAGTGAGCAACTAAGCAGGGTTGGATTTGGTCTTGAAGTCTTAATAACATATTAATTAGAATAAATATAGTTGAAAAGATGGTAAATAGAAAGATGGTGTGAGATCAAAAGAGAAAAATACTTTTTGTACACTCCAAATAGAATGTACGATATATATTTTATTCATTTTAAAATAGAATAAATTTTACTAGTCAGTTACTGACTAGTAGAATTAACTCTATTTTTGAATGGACGGAGTGCATATCGAATATCCAAAAGTGGGTGTACGGATAGTATTGCAAGTCAAAAAAAGCTAGATGTTTTATTTTTATTTTTTTATTTTTTTAAAGTTTTTGTCCCTTCATAACACCCTACTTGGGACTCAACTTTGGTTTCCCAGTCATACTTTTGGCTATTTCAGTGGGGTCGATGGGTTGAAGTGGATTCGCCAAGCATATATGTCAAGATATGTTAACCCATGATCTCTTGGGCGAGTAATAAACTATTAAACTATAGACGAGGAAATTGATATGGTTTCGGGGTTTAATTCAAGAAAATGAATTCTA